>VDFB02040579.1:0-35488 GCA_007258455.2 Sequoia sempervirens | reverse complement strand
ATGAAGTGAGGTCTACAATGAATGAATGAAGCGAGGTTTACAATGAATGAATGAAGTAAGTTTTGCAAGAGATGAATGAATCTACAATGAACATGAATAATTGTGCCAATACATTGCGAGCATGAATACTTTGCACCAATAATTGGCCGACTTCTTTTTAAAAAAAAATTCCAATTTGGATTTGATGACTAACTATTTAGTGATTTTTATTTCTATGACTAAATTATTTTTCAGTCAATGACCAAATTACTCATTTATAGCTGAGTTGCAAAAAATGAGCAGAATTTAGTCATTTTTAGTTGTTGTGACTAAATTTTTTAGTCACCTAGTCATTTATTTTCTAAATTCTACTAGTGCATTCAAGATCATTCAAGCATAATAAAGGATTTGTTTCACATCAAGTTCATGATCAAGATCTACATTCATTGAGGCTACTTCATGCTAAGTTGCGGATTTTTTATCCAAGTTTTTAAATAAGTTGTAGTGAGTTGTGAAATTGCATTTTTTTCATTCATCATTACTTTCATGCATTGTTTCATTTCAAGGTTTAATTACCAAAACAAGGTTTGACCAAGGAAAACCCCTATTCACTAACTAACAACATTTTCTCCCTTTTGATGTTTGATTGTAGGTTTTAGGTTGAAGATAATTTGGAGAGAAAAATTGCAAAAGTTTTCAAAGTTGTCAAAGTTGCTAAGAAAGTTGTCAAATCACAAAGAATGAGCTACATGATTTATTTCCAACTTTCCAATAGTGACCGACTAGAATCTGGGAGTGCAGACTGAGAGGAAAAAAACCTAGAAAAAGGATTTTCCAGAGCTCTAGTAGACTCCATTCACCATAGGGTGAATGAATCCTTAGTGAGGTTTGAAAAAACACTTTTTGAAATAGGTACACAACATATAACCCTCATGAAACCTTCCTTTTAAATGTTATATTAGTTAGGTTTATTTTTTTATTCTCATTTACACATTATAGCTTACATATTGAGTGAAATTATAGGAATAATTAGGTTCATCATTAGTTTTCATATTGGAAAACCTTCATTTTTTTATGTTTCAGTATGGTGAACCCAACCTTTTGAACATTGTAATTTTATGATTTTGGAGTCCATTTCATCCTACATTTGGATTTTGTATTCATTTTCCTACATTTGCATTGAATTCGGATTCATTTAGGGTGTCTAATTTTCATTCAAATTTTCATTACATCTTAGGTTTTAGGATTGCATATTTTGCATTTTTTAAATTTAAAAATTACAAAAAAAAATCAATCATCTTGCATATCATTTACATCATATAAAATTGCATTTGAAAATTAAAATAAAATTACATATCAAACTAGGTCTTTTAGGTCATAATTTTTTCACATCTTCAACTTTCATTTCACATTGCATTCATAGAAAACTAAAATAGAAACTTTTTGTAACCAACAAAAATCTAAAAACCAATGGAAAACACATAAAAATATGTAAAAATCAGTTTCAAAAACCTAATCAAGGACCCATTCACTATAGGGAAAATGAGTCCCTAATCAAGTCCTAATCTGCATTTTTGGACATTAAAGCATTCATCTTTGTGCTTTTGTTTATTGCTCTTAGATTTCTACTACAGTTTGCTGACTTTCTATTTCATCAATTTGATCATATTTAGCTTGGTTTGGTACATTATGTGTATTGTGTGATTTCAAAATTGTATTTACAAGACTTCATTTCCATATTTTTTCATAGTGTAATAAGAAAATTTCCATGTTTAGAATTTGAAAATTATATTTACACATTGCATTACATTTTAAGTCTCTTTCTATTTTGGGTTTCTACACTAAGTTTGTGAAACTTGTATTCAATCTTTATAGCTTGGTGTCCTATTAGCAATATTATTTTGAGACATCTAGTTCAATACTCATTTCATCCTACAATAGACCATTCACCATGGATCTTGGGTTTTCTAACTCTCTTTCTCATAGTGTTGATAATCAACCCCCTATGGATCATAGCATGCATTCGTCATTTCCAATGATTTCACTTCCTATAACCTATGTGTATGAAGGTAACAACACCATCCCTACCATCACTAGTTATACTTAAGCTTTGGGCTATACAAAAATCCAAGGTGGAACTTCAATTCCTCCTACAATACCCATTTCCATTCTTACATACACTAGTACTCAAGTTACCACAACCATTCAACCTACTAGAAATGTCAACACTTCCTTAAGTATTTCCATAGGGAATCCTTCTAGCTTTGTGCATTCACATACCATATCTCCTAAACCATCCTCCCTCACAAATTTACAATTCACTTGCCCTCCATATACATACACCACTCCACCTTACAATAATAACAATGATGCCATCCTTAAAACACTTTTGTAAAGTATGTCATCTATTGAACAAGTCATAACCCTAACTCAACATAACAATGGTCAACATTCACAATACATCAAAACCAACCCTTTATCCCTAGAGATATTAAGAAAACCAATGCCACAAGGTATAGAGGTTCCTAGATTTGAGAAATATGGTGGGAAAGGAGATCATGTTAGCCATGTTTCTACTTACACAACCCTATGTAGTGATTTCATCTTTCAAAATAAGCTCTTTGTGGCTAAACTATTCCCTAGGTCATTGAAGGACACTACTTTAGAGTGGTTTTATTTCGCACCAAATAATTCAATTGGTTCATTCAATGAGCTTGTTGATTCATTTACAACCACTTCTAGATTCACATGGGTCCCAATATGACCTAGCTGATTTAATAACATGTAAAAAAGGATGATGACAAAGTGACTAATTTCATAGTGAGATATCAAACACTTTATTCACAAATAAACATTAAGATTCTTGATACCAATCCTCAACAAATGTTCATTTCCAATTTAGAAAGAAAAATCCAAACCAAACTTGGGATGTTGAAATTCCCATCCTTCATATAGTTATGTATATCCCTTCCTGATTATCAAAATTTGGCTTATAGTCATGATGTGAAAAATCCTTCTAGCCATCCTAAAAGGTCTGAATCTACACCTCAAAATAGTTACCAACCTTTCAAGAAACAGAATAGGGCTTTTTTACAACTTAATTTCCCTCGACCAAATCAACAAGTTGATAACCATGTGGGTGCTATAACGATGACAATTTATCCTTTTACCTTTGGGGATATAAATATAAATTTTAGTTCTCTACTCACTACCCTTCATATTATCATGCTACAACTTGTAGAAATGAATATTCTTTCCTTACCCCCTATCAAAGCTCTTGATCCTAATAATCCATCACCGACAAACTATAGACCAAACTCTTATTGCCATTACCACCAAAAAAATGGACATGATACAAAATATTGTAAGTGTCTTAAACATCTTGTGTAATACCTCATTGATTCTAATCATCTTCTAATTGGAGGTGTGAATGATCAAGGTAATAATATTGTAGCTCTTCCTAACAAAAACTTAAAAATATTTACAAAACCCATGCTAAAACACACTATTTCATTTGTCAAAGCTAGAAAAAGAAAGAATTATGTGATGAATGTTGGCATGGATGATGAAACTAAAAAAGATAAAAATGGGAATGAAGCATTTAAAGTGGTGTCATTTATTGAAGCTAAACCTCATAAAGGCTCAACCAAAATGCCCCTTGATATTGCTTTCTCACAAAAAGATATACTTAAATATCTACATGATGGTCCTCTTTACATAGCTGGAAGAATCAATGACAAGCCTACTAATGGGATATTGATTGATCTTGTTAGTGTAGGGAATGTTATCACTGAAGAATTCCTATTTATGCATGAAATTTATCAAGATACATATGACAAACCAAAAGCATGGATCAAAATGCATAATGGTGTTTCTTGCCTTATGAATGGCTTGATAAATATCCCTCTAAAATTCAGACTGAAAACATTAAATGACTTATTAATCATCATCATCATGTTTTAGACCAATTTCATGTGAAGTTAGGCTATCCATGGATTTTCTCCATGAATATCATCCAATTGGTTGTGCATAAATGTTTAAAGTTTCCCTTTGGTAGTGAAATATTTAGCATGCACCATAGTGGCTTTAATCTTGTTTCTTCCCAAGGGAGATTTTCATTGGATTTCTTTTGGCCTAAGCCTATTAAACCTATTAGACCTCATTAGGACTACTTTTTCAAAGCATATCAAAAGTTTAAGGTGAAGCACATAACAAAATTATACCTTAGAAACATGCCTCAACCCATGAATGATCCACCTATCGTAGAAAAATTAATGATTGAGCCAAAAGCCCTACCAAATATCCAAGAGAAACCTATGACAAATCCTCCTACTATTTCTTATAAGAGACCACAAGATAATCAAAACAATCTTGTTGTGCCTCCTAAAGTCAAATAATTTTACAAAGATAAAGATAAAGTGGTTCAATAACCTCCTATGGTTCCTTTTGTTCCTATCCTAAGGGAAGAAAAACAACATATGATTGACAAACCAGCTCCTACACAAACGAAAATCGACAATAGATTAAAATGAAATCAAAATGCTAGAGAGTGTAGGTGTAGACGTCATGCTATTGCTCGTGTATTACAAACTAAAGATGAAAAGAGCAACATAAAAAATAAAAATCCAAACATAATTGAAGTGATGCATAATGATTCTATACCCTCACTGTAACGTAAAAAAGAACCTTCTAGAGACATTATCATTCGACCCCCTATTGTGATTGATTTAGATGATGACATTGGTATGGAAAATATTGATGAACAAGTTCATAATGAGTTGAATTCATTGTTCTCCTCTTCTATGAGCTTAAATGACAATTCTCTTAAAAAGAGTGTTGAACTTGGTGCTTCCCCTAGTTTGGAACTTGTCATTGTCCATTTTGCTAGTTGTCTTCCTTCCATAGACATTGGCTACTTTAAAGCATTTTCTCATAGAAATGGTGTTAGAAACTGCTATAAAGTGGGGGCATACATTGATAATATCTTTTTTTTTTCTTGGTGGTGTCATTGGGTTTGATGTCCACCAAGAGTGTGATATTTCTTAGTGTATTTGCATCCCCATTGCACTATTTTCAAGGTTTATGGAGTTAGACTGCAGCCCCATTGTTAAATGATATATATATCTAACAAGTTAGCTATCATGGAAATCATGTAGCAGATGGATTCCATAGATAAGGAGCACTTCAAAAGTGCCAAAAAAGATTCCATAATTGATGCACAATTTTATTTAACTTATTTTATTGTGTCTTCAAAATAAGGCTATGATAAATTTGGTGTCATGTTGGATAATCTCAAGGTGAAAGAGGATGTACTGAGAGATTGTGACCTTGAGGGGTATGCTAATAAGGAAGGAAAAGATAAGGGAAGGTCTAGTTTTTCTCATGTGTTTTTATATAGTGAGGACATCATAAGGAATTTTATTTTTGATTTTTCTATGGTTGAGAGGAAGAAAGAATGGATGATGATCTGTAGAATTGAAGATAGAGAACTAGAAAATAATCCATTCTATGTCAGTCCATATAAAGAAATTAACGATTTATATGAAAGGGAAATGACTGTCTTGCAAGCATTTAAAGATGGGACTTTCTTTGACAAAGTCAAAGAGGCTCAGGATAATTCCAAACTTGTTAGGGATGTACATGAAGCAAATACAATGAGCCAACTAGCTCAATCCTCTACCCATGGTGCACAAATGCATCCTATAGAAATTGGTGATGAGCCAATTACACACCCTCTAGTTGAATACATTGATACAAAACATGGGGAGGGAAATGAAATGCAAGAGATATTAGTAGAATATGTTCCTATGGAACAAGGAGTTGAGAAGAGGTTCCCTTCTCTAGTAATTGGTGATGCATTAGACTCCTATGTTCCTAGTGATAGAATTGTTCCTTGGGAGTACAATGAGGATGAGGATGATGATGCGAAGGTAAAGGTATGTAGAGAATTCATGGATAATGATTCATTCATCCAAAAATAGTAATTTAGAGATTTTATTAAAGAAAAAAATTGTTGCAATGACACCCATAGATGCAAGGAGACTTCTGAAAGATAGTGGCATTATGATATTTCCTTGGTGGAATCTCACCCCAGCCATTGCTCTAGATGTTGTAAGAAATGATCTAGAGCCTTCACTTTTTGAGGAACTATTTGATAATAGGGTTTTTGTTTCTAGTTTCAGCCCTAACTTGGATACTATTGCAATTTGGTCTATAGCAGGTTGAGTGTAGGATCATGAGGGTCCAAAAAGTGGCCATATGACAAAAAAGTGGCTGACGAATTTTTTTGTCTGAATTTGATGAAATGAAAAGGGTTTATTTAGAAAATTGTCAGCTTTCCAAAAATATAAGATATTCCTTATTTCAAATTAAATAGATGATTATTATTTATTTTCTACATAAATTTTAACAAAAGTCCTAATTGATAGGTTGATTGAAAAACATCTATAATTCATAAATGATTTCACATTTTTTGAATTTGAAAGATGTGAAACATTCTATTCTTCCCATACTATGGGATTGAAAAGAAAAATTGAGTTTCATAAATTTTTGACCAAGTTATGGTGGTCAAACAAACAAGTTTTAATATTTAAAAAAATTAAAAATATAAAAAAATCATAACTAATTATTTACTTGTAAAAAATTACAAAAAAAATGTCACATTTGGACATGTGTCCTCTACTTATATTGAATGTTTTAGAAAAATATATCATTTTTTTCTTGTACTTAGGTTGATCAAACATACACCAAATTTGTATTTTTTCCTAAAAAATTAGTACTACTACATTGAAATTTCAAAGTTTCACCAAAAAAATTTACTTTTTCTCAAAAAGGAATAGTATCTTAGAAAATAAATTCAATTTTCTACAAATTTTGTTGTTATACATTTTTCAAATTATGTTAATAACTTATTCAAATTTTTACATCAATTTTCCTAACTTTGTTTTTCTAAAGTTTCATTGCCACTTAAGGGCCTAGTCTGGACCCTCATGATCCTGCACTGACCCAACAACAAATTATGGGAAACAAAGATTGATGAAATCCATTGGTGAGATCACTGGTAAGGTAATAATTAGAAGAGCCACTTAAATGACTCTAGTCCAAGCAACCAAGTTAACAGTGCATGGTGCCATCTTGAGTGCATATACTATTGATATCTCCCAAGAGAGGTATAATAGGCTTCTTGAGAAACAAAATAGGTTAATTGATGAGTATAATAAGATGAGATCCATTACAACTCACACAATCCAAGCACAAAATACTTTACCATCCCCAACCTCCCCTTCTAAAATGTCAACCCAAGATAGGGAGACATTGTTTTTAAGAATGAAAGGATTGAAGGAGGAGTTACAAGAATCCAAAGAAAATGAATCAAAAGCTAAGGATAAGATAGCCAATAATGCTAAGGATATTATTCATGACATTATGAAGCATATAATTTCTAGGATGCACCTCAAAATAGACAATGTATGGGACGTGTACAAGAATATACATGAAACTCACCAGAAGCATCTTAAGGTACAAAAAGCTCTTTAAAATACCTAGAGTAAATGGAGTGCCAGAGCTAATGTCCTTCAAGAAATGATACCCATTATGAAGGATGATCCCAAAGCACCAACTCACTTTCCCAAATTAATCAAAGAAATTGTATTCATTGGTGAAATAACAAAATTTCATGGCAGGTTAGGTGAGCAGTTGTAGGGAAAGATAAAGATTTTTAGAGAAATGGAGGGGAATGGTGTGCCTAAAATTATAAATGAAGAGGAATCTCTAAAGATTGACATGTGAAAAATAGAGTTTGGAGACCTCCTTGAGCATTTCCCTCAATTTATAAATGTTGATGCAAAACCCAATTTGGAAATTTTGAATAGCACAATTGATGAGTTGTTTAAAACTAAGGTGAATTTGTATGCATTTTTCAAGGAAGCTAGAAAAATAGTTGATGCAAGATACAAGGCACATGATGCCAAGGTTCAAAAACTATTAGATACTATGTGGCCTAGTGACGAGGAGTACAATGCATCTCTCAAAAAATTTATAGATTAAGCTTGTGATATATCAATGTTCAAATATTGTTCCCTCTGCCATTCAAATGTGTTGATGACAACTGGCTAATGTGGATGTTGTTTCACCTTTTCCCTATTCTAATGCTTTTATGCTTTTTTTATGGAAATTTTAGGGAGTACATGGAAATAATTATTTCTCATGGAAGGCAAGAAGTATCTGCATTGACAAATAGGAAATGAATTTTTTATTACATAAATATTCCCCAATAGGTTTTGCAAATTTAAAGGTTTTTGAAAAAGTAACTGAATGTCAAATGAAAATATGACATGCCTCAATTAGCCTAAAGCTTATTTTGCTCCCTTGGTTTTATAAAAGGGAATTTAGGGCTAATTGAATTGGTTTTTGGTTGATCGATCTCAAATAACTTTGTAACTAGGTCTAGATAATAGAAGTATGAGTTTGTTCTAGGTTTTAAATAGTTTTGAGTCTTGTAATGGTGAATGTTCATAACAGTACTATCACATTTTTAAATAAAAATGATAAATGTTCAAGCCTAGTGTTCTCCATTATATACTTTACATAGATTATGAATAAAAATGAAGCAAAGCTTAGTTCTATTCATCTTTTTTTTCTTTCCTTTGAATTTTTATTCATTGTTAATATGCTTGTTCAAGAAATGAGTTAAATATGTTTTAACATGTATAAAGGTTTATGTGAATGTATGCATGGATAATTGAGTGTTGTTGGTTAAGTATCTGAGTTCAACATTGTAAGGCACTATTGACAAGCTTTGTTGTGACAACCATAATGTTATTTGATATTTTTAATTACATCGTTTAGGATTCTATAGCCAAGGATAAAGAATTGGTCGTCATAGGTCATGTTTATGTTACAATTTTCTAGATCTTTCATAACAACTACATTCAAATCCAATTTAATCTTCATTTTATATGTAAATGTAAGTCAAGCTAAAATTATAACATTTTCTCATGCTTTAATGTGATATCATCATAAAGATTAGCTAGATCCTTTAGGTTTTCATCTATTAAGCATTCAAAGTAGAATTTATAGGTTAAATTTATAATGTATATAATAATTGGCACAAAAGTATCTAAAAATATATTGTAGGGATGATCCTCCTAGGTTTTGTAGAGCCCAAAGTGTAGAGGAAAATCCTAGAAAGCTTTCACTTATTCATTGGCCAATCCCTCAAAGTTATTGAAAATTGAATTTGGCGCATTCATAAATAACTGGTGAGATAACCTCAGTTCATTAAAAATAACCAAAAAATAACACAATAAAATTTTGTAAAAGAGAGCAAAATAGAAAACAAGACGTAATGGGAGTGCGTTATAACATGCTTGCATTATGTCAAAACTATTGTCCATAATGTGATCAAGTTACAATGCACTCGTATTATGTCAAAACTATGACATACCATGAGCGAGTTATAATGCTCTCACATTATATCTTGCTTTGGGAATCCCTAGGCCTTAGGCTTGGGATTTTCTTTAGATTTCCAACACAAAGGCTTGGATTGCCTTCCCAACGTATAAAGACCTATTTTTACATATTCTACATGATTTCACATAATCTCATTTGTGCTAACTGTCAAGTTTGCACGTGTTTCAAGGTTGAGTAAATCAAACAAATGGGTAATGTTAGGATCTCTCTTAGCTATTTATTGATGTGTGTTTTTTCACATTTTGGCAATGTTAAGGCTTTCATCTTTAATTTCTTTTGTTTGTGTGTCCATTTTTTGTCAAAAACCAGTGTTTGGTATTTTTTATTTTATTTTTTAACCATTCATTGTAATTTTAAATAAATTACATTTTTATAAAATAAACCCCATTCTATACATATTAAAAATATATATTTTCAATTAGTTTTCAAAAATTATAGGGTTAGGATGGCCAAAATTCTATTTTTCAAGATGTGTCCATTTTAAAAAGTAGTAAAAAATGAAATATTCATTAAAAATTTATTAGAAAAATTGGGCATAAACTACATGTTGTTAACTAATTTCTCACTGAAGTGATTTCAAAAATACCAAAGAAAAGTTAATCTTTTGAGGGAGCCACAAAAGATTCTATGTTATATTTCTTTGACAAAAAACAACACCATTCTAAAAAAAATTGTAGTTTAGAAAGTAGATTGAAAGCATGATGAAAATTGTTTTTGTTGCATCCTAAAATGTTGAGTGTAAATATCCTCAATTTCTCATCCAAGGTTAATATTTCCTAATTTAAAAAAAAAAAACAAAAACCAGTGGCCATTTAAGACCCCTTTTTGGCTCCCCATATTTTTGCACTTACCCAACACATAATTTGGTAAATTAGAAGTTTAATTAAGTCTAATAAATTAAGGTACCCAAACATAGTGTAAAATTGTAAAGGTATACAATTTCCAACACTACACGCTCCATACATATAATGAAAATATATATAATGTGGCTTTAGGAAGCGTTGTCCCAAACCCCATTAGGGGTACCCCATGACACTCTCCCATGGTCAAATTGTAAGGTTGAGACATCATTTTCTTAACACTTCCTACTAAACATTCAGATAGGAATGAGTTAAATAAAATTAGGAATTTTTTTTCTTAAAATAAAATCAGGAATGTTATAGAAGAGTATGGAAAATTATCTTTTGGCAGCACATTTGTGAAGAAAGAAAATCTCTTGAATTAAAATAGCTAAGTATCTTTAATTTGATAAATGATGGAGGTATAGAAAGTTATATGAGTTTTTGAGGAGGAAAAAAATCACTTCTTAAAGTTATAGTCACAAATCTCCAAGTAGAGAGGGTACAAATAGGCTATAAAATATGATAAAATAATCATCAAACTATAATGAAGTTGAATCTTAATGTGTAAGTTATAGGACTAATGGTTCTATTTTGAACATAAGAATGTGTATTTTAGTATTATTGAAGCTTTGAGGAAAGATACCCCCAAAGATCTATTAATTTCAAATATACATAATATTTAGAAGTCTTGTTTTTGATATCCTTATTTACTTCCTTTGTAAAAAAGTATATTAAAATAAAATAAAAGTTATATACATAATTTCTTACCATATTGGTACATACATGAACTAAGAAAAAAATTAACACACTAACCAAAATAAAACCCACATGGTACTAGGTGCATGAATGTATTGTCCTTTTCAATGAAACTAATGTAGCTCTCACTAGCATATACAAGAGTTCCTAAAGATTTATCATACAAATTTGAAAGTCTTCTGAAATAATATTCCCATTAGTGTATAAAAGAGCGCATATATTGTTATCGTGAAAAGTTGAAATTTTTATAGACCTATATTTGTATCTGTGATCAATCATAGATCATTATGTGGTCGTATGGCAATATTCTTGAATTTTTACATAATTATAAGAGATATATTGTTTTATTTTTTTATTTTTTTAATTTCCTTTATCATCATGTCATACTCGTTACTAAAAACTTGCTATTAAAAGTGTTGAGTGACTCATCTATTAATTGTTGGAAGTAATTAATAAATACATAAGAATGTTGTTGATAGTCCTTTGGAGAGTTGGTAGTTATAGTTTTAGTCATAGAAGTTTGTTAGAATATAATTTTAAGAGGTTTGCAATTTAAATAGTAAGTTTTTAGTAAGTGTTTATTTGGTGTCATATTTAGGTCTATTATTATATTATTTTATTATTCCTCATTGAATCTATATAATTTAATCATCTTTAATGAATAAAAACAATACTTCAATCTACATGTATCTCTTATTTGTATTTTTTCTCTCTCTAAATTTTTACATGGTATCAAATATAGATTGGGTGTCTCTATGATGAAAGTATGTAGGTAGTTGAATGAATCTTGAGAGTGAATAATCGTATGGTAGGAGTATATTTTACCATAGACAAAGTATTCTTTGTCTGGTTTCTATATATGTTTTATTTGAACCTTGAGGGCATGCACACTAGCATGAGAAGGACAAGACACCAAAGTTTCTATTTCAAAGATTTATTACTACAATCAAAGTGAATTTTGGCATTGACATTGCGTAAAAAATTGGTACTACTAGAAAAAGTGTTGCCTTGTTAACTACTACAAACATATTAAAGAAAGAAAAATGAATGAATTTTCTAAGTGCCAAAATGTTAGAGTCCTTTAGATTTGTTGAGAGGAAGATGTTTTAAGAACCATACATTCTATATGGGAGAGAGTGAATAGAGGATTGAAAATTAATTTTACTTTTTAAGAAGTCAATGATGATATCATCCAATTATTTTAGTAAAGATTACATATACTAGGATCATCAAAGAATATTGAAAAGGTTGTTAGACAATATATCCATTTCTCAACATGCCTTCATTTTGGTGTTGGAGGAGAGGTCCTTAAGTTTTTAAAGGGTAGTGGTGTGCTCATTAGGTATCTTACTGGATGATTGGCTACAATGAGGATGTTAAAATATATTTTAGGATGAAAGACAAAGTTTGTAACATATGAGGAATTTTTTCTTCCAAGACAAACTGTTGGAAGTAATGAATCAACATATAATTTTTTTTTAATTACAGATTTAACAATATTTGTTTCAGTTCTAAAAGTTTGGCCAAATAGAAATATTAAAGATTTTCATGTTAAATAGTTAGAAATTTGTTATTTGTTATGATATATAATATAATTGCCTTCGTTAAAGAGGAATGACAGTTTGATGTGTACATATTTTTTCTTTATACTATTCTATGTGTCTAAGTTTTAACATTTAAAAACATACAAATCTATTACGAGTGCTTGTCAATTTTGTTTCAAGTTGTGATCTTGTGGAGGTCTGGTTAAACTTTTACTTGTCGTCAGACATACAAATTGTTTTCAATTAAAATCAAAATCACAATTCAATGTCTCTTTAGATTCTTGCTCGTTATTAGGTATGAAAATCTATTTTGAGTTCTCGTTGATTTTGTTTGGAATTTAATTCAAAATCAAAACACGTCGTCTCTTTAAATTCTTCCTTTTTCTTTACTTGGCCATTGTCAAAAATACTTACACTAAGTCGCCCCCATGGAAGAGCCTATAGAATCCAACCTCTTTCAGTTTCCAACACATCTCGATCTCAAATGAAGCTAAGCCAATGAAGCTTGGTATTCAATTAGATCTACCTTATTCAAATAGTCGGCTAAATAATGCATAAGAGAAGCATAGTCTAAACTCAGATTTATAAGATGCAAGAAAACAATGAATAAAGCATAATCACAAAACTTACGTGGTTCACTAAATTGATTACATCCACGGGAAAGTAGGGGAATCTCTGTTTTTATTAAGTCTGTTTCTTACAATATAGCTAGCATAGGCATCATAATTATATGATTATCCATATTGAATGTTTGAAGTATTCGAAGGAAACCCAAAAGACAAACATTTTAAAAGTATAACATGGAAGTACGTCTTAAATTTGACTTGCCGCAATTGATCTTTTATCTTTGAGTAATATTGTCTAAATTAGATTCATTATTTGTAATATTAATTTTTTCTATCTCTACAAGTTTGACCCTTTATTATGATAAATATAAACCTCATCAAGATCTATAAATGTAGATCTCAATCTAAATACATATCATTAGATAAATATCTTTTTTTATTGATAAACAATTCATTGTATATTATGAGAAAAAAAAAATGAGTAAGGTTGAAAATAAAATTCATGATATAAATCTCATGAAAAAAACTAGCAATGTGATTCTTATTATGAATTAGAGAAAAAAAGTATTTTCTCTTTCATCAATCATTTTTTTTTAAGTAATCCTAAAAAAATTCTTGTAGAATTCTATAAATACCCATTATGTAAGTGATTGTCATGTACACATGCACACACACATGGATTTATATGTCTATATCTACATGTGTATATATATGAGTATATGTAAGATATATATGTTTGTGTATACATATATATGCATATTAATATATGTATATATCTATGCATATATGTATGTAAATGGATGCCTATGTATGTATATGTATATGCATATATATGCAAATGTATATACATATATATGTATATGTATATGTATATGTATATGTGTGTATATGTATATACATATATGTGTATATATATGTGTGTGTGTGTCTATGTAGATTTATGTATATACATGCACATACACATACATATATGCATATATACATATACATATATGTATATATCATCCCCAAAATCTCACATGCACATGAATCGCAAACCAACAATTTTTTATAATGTTTATATTTATTTTGTGTCTATTGTATACTTAAACTCCCATTAACTAATTTCCCACATGACACACATGCGATAGTAGAGAAGCACACTTGAAGGCATACCCTAGGAGAGGACCTTGAAGCATTATAAATCCTAGTAGGTTCTAGGTGGTAAAAGATAAGTCAAACCTACACATCTCCATTGAGACAAATTCCTTAATCAAGATGACACTCTAATTTTAATGCTTAAGGTATTTAAAAAATCATATGATATCTATAAAGAATGAAATATTTAAGATATGTTGCAATAATTTGGAGGATCATTTCAATCTTAACTTACTCAAGTTTGTGATAGGGTACCACTATGTAATATGTTCACCATCTCTATGGTTGTGCAAAATGCAATTAGGATAAAAGATCCCTAATCAAACTATCTCAAATGATGTCCAATATTTTATGCTGCAATTTATCAAAATTTTAAATTAAATGGGGACTTAGCTTCAAATTGTACTATATATAATAATTGTTAATTTAATTACTAGAGTACATTTATTATTTCCCTAGGGTTTCAAAAAACCTATCTAGTTTAATTAAATCTTTAATAAAAACACTTGTTGTGATAAGACCACATGTGCATGAATATAGAGAAGGCAAGGGGAGTCCCCTTCTTGAGGGGTTTACAATAATATAGGAGAAATCAAGAGGGTCAACCCATGCAAAAGGATCCTCTATCCTTTGAAGAAAAATGATAATTTTTAGCAAATGAATGGCAAGCCATTAATTGCCTCAAGCTGCGAGTCGATCAGTAGTTAGCCTGGTTCCTAGCTAGTCTTCTCATGTGTTTTATTTCGTTGATTTTACTACTCTGTGTAGCTACTTTTCTTTTTGTTTTTGAGTGCCTCATGTATCATGAATGTCTTTTTTTGGCCTTTATGATCATTTTGTAAGGGTATGGGCCCTTCTCGACTTTAGTACAATCAAAACATTACAAAAGAGTCAAGTTTGATTTAAATATATTTTCTAGTTTAAATTCCAATTTAATTCATATTGCTAAATAATTTTCACAACAATTTAATCAAGGCCAAAATAAACTAAATTTCAAAGTAGTTTTCTTTCTAAATTAATTTAAGTACGAAGATTGCTTCAAAATTTACTTTAAATTATGAATATATAAATTCTTGAATAGTTGTTAGATTAAAAAAGAAACTCATATTACAATGTGACAAAAGTACTATTTAAACAAATTTTACTTATTTATTTTATTTTCCAATTTCTATTTATGGAAATTTTAATTTATTTTATGTATATGACTATGCTAAGGAACCTTTTAAGATCTAACCTATACATTTTTAAAAAATAAATAAACATAGCCTTAGTATAGGGATGGATTATTCCTTATCTTATTTTATTTCCCTTAATATCACATCCTTTGCGAGCAGGTGAAATCCTAGAATATTCACATCACCTCTACATTACAATACTTATATATTTATTCCCATTAACTTGCTTTTCCACTATTCTCCATTGCATTCTATGGGGTGGCGTTTTAGAGCTCACATGAGGTTAGAAAAAATCCAGATCTTCCATCCATTCCATTTATTCACTAAGATGGTACTCCAGGAGGCTTCCATAGTCCAGGGGCCCCCTCAAGACATTCCATTCCACTTATTATGTTCAACCTAGCTATGCACCCTTGTTGAGCTATCAACTCAGTTATATAGTGAAATATTAGATGATCTCACAAAGTATGGGATTTAATAGATTGAGATCATCCTCTAGAGAGAGATAGTTCCCATAGTAATTCATCTAATTTAACCCTTACTAAGGAAAAGGGAAGAGAAGGCATGCAATGAAATCTAAAATATAATGGGGTGATACATCAATTTTTTTTAGATCTTATACTCCTTAACACAATTAATTTGTTCAATGAAAAACTATTTCATGCACAACTCATGCTTTGAAGAACTTATTCATTAGTGCTTTATAAGAAAGTTGAATTTTTCATAGTTTTTGAAGGAAAAAATTAGCTATTTTCATCATTAGAAAAATTTAAATCCATTTACATAGCCTATAACTTATGTCATTTATGTATATTTCTACATGAAGGTGTTGAGGGAAATGAGATGTATATTGACTATTTTGCATATAAATCATAGAAAATATATCAATCATTCATTTTTGCACAAGAAAATATAGACCAGAGAACAAAAAGTACTTTCTTTATTGATAAAAATGGTTATACATTCTTAAGAATTGAGCTTCTCTAAGTTACAATGCCAATCTATGAATAGAAAGAGTTATTAGTAGTTACAATAATTAGTTAGGAAAAGATAGAACTAACTAGAAAATGGACCTAGGCATCACTTTTTAGCTATTTAATAACTTCCTTTAATAATCATCAACATGATATGAGGGATAAATGGCATGTGTTTTCTTTAGTTGGTTGGTTCAAACCTCTTATATTTTTGGTTGACTTGTTCCTTCTTTTTAGCCCCTGAAAATTCCCCATGATGTTGATTGAATGAAGAATCCTTACTTGATTTTACCTCCTTCATTGATGAATCCCCTTAGAAGACTACTAAATACTCTCAATTACCTTCAACTAGGTCAATTGGTTACTTTATACCCTCAACATATTGCACAAGTCACCAAACTACATTAGATGCTTGGAAAAATCCATAATTGATCATTAATCTTCTTAAATTATCAGCACATTTATTTCCATGCATTTTAGAACATGTGCAAGAGTTTGAAATGATCAAACCTTCCTCTATGGCATGGGAAAACCTCTAGGGCTAGGATTTGGCATGTATCATTCATCTACAACTTTTTTATCCCACAGTTTAATCACCCTTTTCTCTGGCTTTCTTACTTGGTCCTAGTCATGTTTAGTATGTTATTAGGTTTGTTATTTAGTTAACAAACAAGATCATTGTAGTCTCATGGAATTCATAGTAATCTATCTCTTGGATATTTTCTTCCACCTTAATTTTTTATTCCTTTGTATGACTAGCCCTTTGAAGTTTCCTTGTCATAATGCATTGATCACTAGGTCTACAAACTAAAACGATAGTCTCTATGGTTTGTTTCACCCTTGTATTTCTTCTAGGACTCTCATTGTGTTTACTTTTTAGGATACTTGCTACAACATTATATCTACCCTTAAACACCCAAAATTCTTCATGAGAATATTAGTGATTGTCATTCATTGTATTAACTATGTTTTTCATGCTCTTCTACCCTTGATCACTTTCATAAGATTTAATTTCTATCATTCTCATTATGACCTACCCTTTTACTATGTTATTCACTATAAACAATAGGTTTACAGTGTATTCACTTAGATTATCCTTGATAGAGGTTTCAATAATATTATACCCTTAGTGACTATCATCTATCCACTTTGGCCATGTCTTTATTGCATGTAAAGTTACTTTCATATAGCTTGACATAAGGATAAGAATTTATATTTTTCATAACTCTGCTCTTGTATAGGACTATACTATGAGAATTTAAACTATTATATTTTCCTCTTAATGAATTATATTGGTAGAGGAAAAGGGGAATTGCAATTTAGATATTTGTACCCTACTATCCCTTATGTAGTAAGTTTATACCCCAGAGGATATAGTGTGATAAAAGAGTACTTATAGAAGATCTAAACTATAACTACATGGATTCCATATGTAACTTTACATAAGACTCACATTTATTCAACACACACACATTGATCAAATACTTATAACTCCATGTATATGTTATCATATAAATGATACAATGGCAGGTCTTAATCTTTGCTCTGTTATATTTAATTATCTTCTCCTTATATTCAATTTTATATCCATATTCTCCTTGAAGATTCATACACCTATTACATACATATGTTTATACATTATATCTTAGAGAGAAATGAACCTTATAGGGAATCTCTTACTTAGTCTCCTTTGTGGTCCTTAGTATCCTGTTGATTCTTTACTTGTTATAGCACTTTGAAGTTTCCTTGAGTACATGTGTTTGTTGCCTCTACCTCTGCAAGAGTAGTGGGTATATTTATTTTATGTGTTGAATTATTTTCTTCCCCCAAGACTCTAGTTAAGTGTGCCAACTTTATGTTCATTATCTCCTTGTGCTTAATCTAAATTTCTATTTTTTCCCTCTACTCCTCAACTTGTAGCTAAGTGTGTAGGTTTTATTATTTTTCTCTTATTGTTCCATCCATTTCTTTTAGTGGATCATATGAGGAGGAAATCTATATTATTTTTGCCTCCAATCATTTTATCCGATCCTTGACGTTTTTTGTGAGATTTGACCATTGAAGAAAAATTGGCACAACATGCTTGCCTATACTATACTCCCTTCTATTTTCTTTATTTGCACTTCAAATTATGAGTGAGATTTTTTCTACTTCTTTGTTTCCTCTATTTTGTTTTCAATATTTCATATCAAGCCTCCTACCTTATTTTGTCCTTTTATGCCTATAGGTACACTTATAGCCTGTCTACAAACTATTTGAGTTGTTGTAGCGATAAGGTATTTTTTAATATACTCATCGCCTCTTGTAGTTTCTCTACACTTTCAGCATGTTTTAATATTTCTTCCCTGGAAGTGGTACACAATATATCCCTCGACTAAATTTTTTATAATGGAGAGATCCTTCATAGGTTTACTTGGGAATTGATTAATAGAAACTTTAGGATTTGTGGTTTGGGTGCTGGTTGTAGCTAATTTTTTTGTTCGAGAAAATATTTGATTGATTGGATAGGGGATGTAGAAGTAGAGGCTTCTATATTTTTTACCTCATGTATTTCCTTATCCCTTATTTCTTCTTCTATTTTCAAAGCTTTTTTTTCTTTTCTCTTTGAGTGTGGAAATTATTGTCTTCAAGAAGCCTTTAATTACTTCCTATAAAATTTTGTTGAATGTTTTGATGTAATTTACCGAGCATTGTAATATTCTTTCCTTATTCTCTACATCTACTTCTTCATACATATTCATGACTTGAAATAACATATCATGGTAAATAATGGTTTTTTTTGTGGCTATTACATCAATTTCCTATTGTGGTTGTTCTGATGCCTCTTGCTACTAGATTTTCACACTTTTATCTTTCATATTCTTATTTTGTGAAAACTTGTGTACTTCATCAAATTCTTCTTCTTCTTCCTCTTCTTTAGAAAGTTGGATTATTTTCCTTTTAATATCTATTATTTAGGCCTTTCTTTGTGAATTTTCTCCTTTACAATAATTTGAGTTAGGGTTTCTAAGACTTCTTGAACATCTCAAGTGGTCATTATCTATAAGGATGAAGTATGACCCTTTGTTTGTGTACTAGCTCCTATTGAACAAGACAACTGAGAGGGGGGGTGAATCAGTTGTAGCAATTTTAACCTTTAAAATTCTTCACTAGAAGTTAGATCAATAAGCATTCACAAGAGGTGGTGGGCCTACCTTGATTGGCTAAAGCATCATGTTATAGGTAAGAGGTCACAATGTCTAGTCTCCTCACCGTCCCCATGGTACTAAAGGGCATGTCCTGCTAGTATCACCGATTACGTGAAAAAGGTTTACTAGGTCCACTACAATTTATAGGGAGATGGATACCTGACTGATTCCTACATTCTTTAAAAAAAAGCATTCACAAAAAACCCTTTGGTAATGTGTTAAATCATTAAGTGTAGAAATAGAAACTGAAAGTAATAAAACCATTCACACAATAACACAAGATTTATGTGGAAAACCCAATGAGGAAAAAACTATGCTGAGGATTAGCTCACAATATAAAGAATTCCAAAACCAAATACAAAAGGCTCACTGCCAAAATCAGACTCACTATCCAACGAGGGCTCACTACAATAGAATTACAAAAAAGATAGAAGAGGATTGTTATAGAGAGAAACACTTCTCAATGTAATGGATATTCCACCATAATTTCCCGCATACTTTCGTAGTCTCATATGAAAGATGTTGGATACCTTCAGCTCACTACCTTCAGAACCCTAAATTAAAATTTTCACTGCTCAGCTCAAATTTGCATGTCACATACATATCTCACATCTATCTTTCATCTATATTGCCTCTATCTTACCTTTCAAAAACATCTAAGCTTGTACTTATATCTTCTTCAACCTTGAAACCCTTCCAATGTCGGCCATGCATAAATTTTCATTTACAAATTCAAATTACTTTAGCACCAAAACATTCTACAGTGGAATTAGAATTAGGGCAACCCATACATATACTTAATGAGGACCTAAATGAGTGCTAACATGCCTCAACACGTTTCCATGAATTTCATAAGTAGTGTTTAACACAAGGTCAGCCAACAACTATGCAAAAGACATAAAAAAATTAAGCACACACATCCTTAACTTGATCCAATCTTTCTGGACAAAAATTTTCACTTGAACATGACCTTATCAACCTATTCTTAGAACCGCAAGTCTTGAAACCAAAATACAAATAAATTTAGAGCAACTTGATTTCTCTTATACCACAACCAAACATACATAAATGCACAGTTCACATACTAGTGAAAATATCTAGCATTGTACAACAACCCAAAAATCCAAATTATGGATTTAGAACCTACCAACAATCATGAAAAACACCTCAGAACTACACAAGCATAGCATAAATATGGAGCACATCCTGGAGCATACACTGAATGACACTGTTTTCCCTATTTGTCAAATTTTCTCAAAAGCACTTTGAACCCAAGTACTATAGACATCATCCTAGCACATACATTACTCTGGAACGTCACTAAACATAGCAACATAAGGATAGATCCATGTACTCAACATCACAACTATACATGTACAACCTACAAACCTTATTTATTACAATTTTCTCAATATCCTCAACATATAAAACCAATAACCAACGTCCTTGATATCAATGACAATAACCAATTGACATCAATGACAACACCTTCATACTTGCAACAATCTCCCCCTTTGTTGTTGATGGTAACACATGATGTGAAAAACCATCAAAGACAACACAATAGCTTTGATGAACTTTCTTTTACTTTCTCTCCCCTGTGTAGATATACTTTCTCACATGATGCTCCCTCTCTCTCCTACTTTGACATCAATGGAAAACGTAAAATATTGTTACATTTTTCTCCCCATTTGTCACCAAGAACATTACCAGTACTGAATACTCCCCCTTAGGAGTGCACCCAATCAACTATGCAATGACAACACAAGACACTACCTACTCTCCTTGAGAGGTATCCACCAAAAATAAGTCCAAAAAGAATATAGATCCATAGATCCACTAGACTGATGCATCTTCATATGCATGTAGTGAGTGGAAATCACACAAGTCTAACTTCTCTTAAAGATACTCAAAAGTATATTTAGGAAGAGCCTTAGTAAACATATCAAGAATATAATCCTTTATAGGTACATACTTGTGTCACCAAAAAGTGTATACCTTGCTTGATATGAGAATAATTGATGATAAATTAGACTTAATAATGCCTTGATTTAGTGTTGTGAGGTGTTTTAGACATCCACACTAGGTCTTGGACCTTTGCAAACTGAATAAAATTCATTTAACAGTGTCTTGTAAAGGTGTTGTAAAATGTTGTAAAATACTTTCATGTCTCTCTAGAATTAATGGACCTATTTTCCCCCTAATTCGACATTATAAAATGTATTTAATTGCATCATCACATTAATCTCAAAATTTTGTAACTTAAACCTAATTTAGAATCTAGTGTTTTATTTTTTCTTACACATTCACATTGGATGTTGTGCCTTTCTAGGCTATGTGGACCTCATTTTAAGGTTGTAAAGTGTATTTAATCACATTTTCACATTGATTTTTGTGCCCCAAGCCCTAATTGACCTTGACATCATCATTAATAGGCCCCTATGACCCCATATTGTGCATCCCAAGGCATAATTTGATCAAATACCTGATGGAATCAACATACAAACTGAAATTCCTCATTCCCCAACATTCCAGTTAGCAAAAGGACCCCTCTAGGACTAAGTCACCCGTCTGGGCAAATGAATCCCTACCACATGTGACTAAGTCACCCAGAGTGGTCAACTAGTCCTATTTGGGTTATTTTTTAGTATTGAGTGGGAAAATTTGGAATTTAAGTTTATTCTTTCTTCATATTGGCTTTAGGGATCAAATTAATAGAAAAAGAAGGTGAATTTCCTATAAATACAAGTTTCTAAACCCTAATTAATAATAATATTAACTCATCATCATTCATTCACCATTCATCATGTTCTCAAGTCAATCAAGCTACAATTTTTATATTCTAAGTCATCAAGATAGCTTTATAGGGCATTCAAGGGAAGATTCTTCATCCATTGTTGCAAAAAATCAAGATCAATCATCATGGAAAGTTTCCCATTGATTTATGCTTCATTTTCTTATTTCTTCATTTTGGTTTAATTACCTAAAATGGGGTTTAACCAAGGCAAATCCCCATGCCCTAACATTCAACATTTCTCTCTCTTTCCTTAGGTGTTTGCAAATTTAGGTACTTTTGAGGGCTTAGGAAATCATTGAAGATTAGGTTGAGACTCATCAAGACATTGCCTTGTTTTAAAGCTTTCAAAATATCCACTAAAAGTCACTTTCAAGACCAAAAAAATTAGGAGTTTTAAGTGAACACCTACCAAGAACCGTAAGGTAGAACAAGGGCTTCCAAGCTCTAATTTCTCTCCACCCTTTTCAAAAATTTAGAAGTGGAATCAATCACCAATAGTGGTAACTTAGTCCCAATGAACCTATTTTTTAGAGGTTTCTATATATTTGGATACCCATTTGGCCGAAATAGGCTCTAGAGCAATTTTTCCAGATCTGGGACTAAGTCACCTAGATTGGCACAAGTGTCCTAGTTGGCTTCTGCATTAGTTTTATTAGGATTCCATATCTTCATTCCAACCTTTTTCAGCCTCCACGTTCACACATTCTATTTCATATATTTATGTCTAATTTTGTTTGCATTTCTAGGTCATTTATCACATGTTTTCATATCACAATGTATTTTCAAACAAGTTATATTCCTTAGGTTTAGCATTAATAATAATTTTTCTTTTTTATTTTATTGCGTTTAGATCATTTTATTTAGGCAAATTACATCATTTCATACATTAATCTTGAGTGTAGACATTATCATTTTGTGTCCATTTCTCTCCTTTTAGGTGAAAATCCCTAAAAGTGTTAGAGCATCTTGGACACCCAAAATTGGTGTCCACATTTTTGTGAACCTAACTTTTGAATATTTTCCTTTCTAATTTTAGAGTCCATCATCATCCTACAATTAGATTTCATTCCATATTGCATTAGTTAAGTTGCATTTTAGGGTTTCAAATTTTTCCATTAGTGAAAGTGCATATAGGTTATAGTTTTGCATCTTTAATCAATTCAAATTTCAAAAATTCTACATTTTTAACTTACGTTTGCATCATAGAACTTAGAAAACATAAAAATCCATCAAAAAACTCTAAAAAAATTGAAAAAAATCCCTATTGGGACTAATTCACCACCTTGGACTACTTACTCCCTTTATGCCCATGAAACTATCATTTACAACATTGAAAACCATATTTTTCAGCTTCTGTTTGCTGCCCTTACCTATTTGTATTAGTTGGCAGAGTATTTGTAACGTGCATTTCATTAGATCTAGCTTACACTAGCTCATTTCATGCATGGTTTAAATTTCAAGTTTGCATTCTCATATTGTTACATAACATAATTAGTCAATTGTCATCCTTAAAATTTGAAAAATTGCATTCATGTTTTGCATGTTTGCTTCCACATGGTTAAATTTCAAGTTTGTAGAATAATCATTAAATCATGTTTTCATTATAAAAATATATAGTTATCATAGTTCATATTCTATTTTTAGATCTTATTGCATGTTGTAAGAAAGCTTTGTTAAGTTCATATGAATATGAGGTCCTTTCCCTTCTCTTTTTGTTAGTCATTGATCCCTCTCCTAGTTTCCCTTCTATGGGTGAGGTTCATCTAGTGAAAGAAACCTAGGATAATCATAACAATCACATTTTTTCTTCTCCTATTATCTCTCACACTTGTGAAGAACATATTATAGTGCTAGAAGAACCAATTTATGAGATTTTTGACAACCCGAGTTGTTTCTCTCCTCTTACCTCTCCTATTAGACAAACTATTACTACAAAAGACGACATAACCATAAGAAATAATGATCACATAACATAACAAGAGATCATAGTAACCTACCTATGTTCATCTCCTAACATCTTCTCCTCTTGTAATAGTGATGAGAATATGTTGGTGTTAGATATGAAAACTTTCATGCTCTATGATAACCCTCTTTATGATCCTTTCCCTACCTCTCCTATTTTGCAAGACATTAGGGAATAAAGGAATGAAGTGGTAAATAACCATGATAATCATACTTGTTTTTTTCCTAGTATCTCCCCTAGTTATACGGAAGATTATTTGATGTTAGAAAACACAAAAAATGATAGTCATGAGAATCTTAGTGGTCCCCTTTCACCTAAGGAAAACCTTATTGAGCATGACACTTCAAACATTTATCATTCCCCTACTTGCAAAGAAGTTATTTTGGAACAACCAAGCCATGAATTTCAAGAACATTTGATTCATAGTTCTCCTAAAAACTCTCCTCCTAGGGATAATATCTTGGTGAGAAACAATAGTAATGTGTCTTCCTTTGATAAGAAGGTGATTCTAGATTTCCCTTTATTACAAATACATCAAACCAAGACTATTGAGGTTATGAATTTGCAAGAGTCCATTAGTTCCCCCTTGATCAATGGACCTCATGCATACCCCATGGGACATCCTAAGAATCCTCTAATTGTCTACCCACCTTCACAAAAAAAACAAACTCAAAACCAATATCAACTCATCCTTTACCCACCATCATATCCACCTAAACCCAAGTTTACCCTTTACCCACCATCACATAAACCTCCACCTCCACCTACACCTGACTTCACCCTTTACCCACCTAATCATGATGTGGTTGCTCACACACATTGCAATAGAAATAATCTATGACCACAACAACCCACTCCAACACCATTACCTTTTCCTAATCCCATCTTTCCTAGTGCTCCTCAATTAACTCCTAGGGAGTATGATCTTGTTGAACAACTCAAGAATACTCCCACAAATATATCCCTTTGGTACCTTCTTCAAAATTCATCTACCTATCACACTATGCTCCAAACGGCCTTACAACAAATTTCTATCCCTTCTAATGTGGAACCAAATGACATAGAAACCATAACTCAAGGATTGAATGTTGACATTGTTTTCCACCAAAGTGAACTCACTTCTTTGGTAATGCAAAAACAAAATGATTCTTTCATGATCATAGCTTAATACCATATGATAGGGATAAAGAAAACCCTTCATGACAATGGCTTTTCTCTTAATGTGTGTAGCGTAAACCTCTTGGATAGGATTCATGTGAATAGATGAAAAATTCAACCTTATTATTTATCTATTAAGGGCTTTGACAATGAAGAAAAGAAATTGCTCGGTGTAATCAATTTACCTATTATAGTTGGAGTAGTCACATTGAACACCCCAATACATGTCATGTCCAATAATCTTTCATATAATATTCTCTTAGGAAGACCATATATTCTTGAGATGAATGCAGTACCTTCAATTCTCCATCGTAAAATGAGATATTTTTAAAATAACCAAGTCTACACAGTTGATGTTGATCATGAGCCTTATAGTCTCTTACAGCTTGATCAAAACAAACAAAACCCTTTGAACACCTTAACCCCAACCACACAAGTGGAACCTATGCAGAAAAAAGCTAAAACACAACATATTGAACAAGTCACAATGTTATTAAATGATGATTGGGGTTCCTTATAGTTCACACCAACACTCATGGAAGAATGCAAGCTTACAACAAAAGACTCTGACACAGTCATGTCAATGCAAAACTTAGATGACCCTTCAAAAGCATCCACCTCAACCATTTTAGACCAAACATATAAAAAATTACACAACAACTAACAACCACCCAATTCAAAAATGAAAAATCTTTATGGATGAGGTTGTGAGCTTATGAAACAACTGATATAGTGGAAAAGATGCTTTAACCAACATAGATTCAGAACCGAGGACCTATCACAACAAACAAACTCTATGGTCTTGTTTTATTGTCCTTGAGAAATCACGTCACCTCAACATCAACACTCTAACACAACATTCTTTCTCAGCCACAAATTCCTGATTGTAAACATCTTGAACTGATAGACACTAGTGGTCTTGAAAGTTATACAAACATGCAACAAAGAAAACACATCCTCGCCACGTCTATGTCATTCCCGACAAACACCAATGAATTGAATTCAGATTCTACAACTCCTATAAAGTGGCAGTCGTGCAATCTTTCAATTCTAGAATCTTGTGTAGGTAATAGGATAACTAATACTAAAAGATGGACTTTTCTCATTGATCAAGAGGTGACTTGTCAAGACTCTCCAAGGCCACTTGATCACCCTTCCTCTCCAAGAACTGTTGTTCTATTACAAGGCTTCCTTTTGTGCATATAATAGAGTTCATGGTCATTCCACTAATGAATGTAAGGATTTAAGTAGTAAAATACAACATTTTAAGGAGTTTGGTGTTCTTCCTTATGTGGTGGAATCTAATCCTTCTAATTGATAGTGATTTTTTCTCTAGCATGTATTTCATTAATCATTTCAGCTCACCCTCATCCTAAACTTAGTGTGGGCAAGGGGAAATTTAGCCTTGACCTCGTATGTCACTTGTTGTCTCTTTTAGCTAGTTGTTAACCTTTCAATAACATATAGGAGCAAGCTTGGGATGTGGATGACATGCCTTAACTTTACTCACATGTGACATACTACCTTTTCATGATGTAGCTTATAGGAAACATATGACTTTGGTGGTATAGGGCTTTCTCTCCTCGAGTAAGTTCTCATGTTCTCCTTCTTCTACTTTAAAGAAATTCTCTCTCACACTAATGCTGTTAGAAACCACTTTAAAGTTGGGGAATACACCGAAAATCATGTTTCATTGTGTGATTTCTTTATTCTTATGATTCATCCTGTTCTTGGTGGTGTTATTAGGCTTGATTCCCTCCAAGAGTGTGATACTTCTTTGAAACATCCTCTCTTGGAGGTGTTAAGTACAATGTTCCCTAAAACAAGACCTTGCATGAACTAATAAAAATACCTTTGAACATTCCTTGCACTACTTTGCATTTACAATGTCTATGAGTGTCAAGCATATGAATTTTTGCTTACCTCATGGAGCTCAAAGTTCATTTTCATTGTGTTGCCTTATTAACGTTATCAGGAGGTATAATATTAGTATGGTTGAGTTGGAAGCCCATTCTGAGTCATGAATTTTCCCCATAACCACCTTGTGGATTTCTCACCCCATAGACAACTAGAAGTTTCATGGCCCTAGAATGAGTATACTTTGGTCTTCTCACCCGACAGACAACCATGAGTTTCATCGCCCTAGAGTGAGTATGCATTTTCTTTCTGAAACAAATAGCCTAGATCCAATCCACAACATGTTGGACAAAAAATTGAAGCTTGATATGCCTTTTTACTTTCACTTCCTTCTAGTTCTTGTGATTGTGAACCAAATATTTTATAGTTAGGAATGTTATGTCTCTTTTGCTCAATTAGGGTGTTTCACCTAATGAAAAGGGATAGATCCCACATAACCATATCTAGGTGGTTCACTCAAACTAGGATATGTATGATGAAATTATGTCTAAATTCAATGATCTAAATGCAACTAATTTATAAAATTGATTGATTAAGAATGTAAAACTATTAAAATGCAACTTGTTTCAAAACACATTGTGTAATGCAAAAACACCTAGAAACGAATAGTAAACTGAATAGAAATGGATAAAATTGAATGTGTGAAACTGATATATGGATGGAGATTGGAAATGAATTCTAGCATGCTACTGAAGTTTATTTTTAAGCCTAATCCCAAGACTCATTCATCATTTTGGGCGAACCAGTCCCAGTTCTTGAAAATTGAATCGGAGCCCGTTTCGAACAAATGGGTATCCAAAAATAGAAAAAACTAAAATCAGGCTTGGCAGTCTGACTCATTCAATACCCATGGTGAATCCATCAACTTTTGAATTTTTGAAACTCCAAAGGTGGAAACTTAAGTCTCCAATCTGCTCTTCAGCTCGCAAAAGGTGTTTGCCTCTGAAAGTCTAATTTCTAAACCTAAAACTAACTTTTTGTGGATATTTTTCCTTATCCAATTGAGAGATGACTTGAAAAACTTTGAAATGAAATATTCAATGATTTATAAGCCTCCAAGATGTCTAAATATGCAAATAGACAAGAAGAGAAAGAAAAATGTTGATGAATAGCATAAAATTTGGTCAAACCCCCTTTTAGGTAAATTAAGCCAAAATGATGAAAGAATGGAATGAAGGATGCAATAATGGATTTATTACCTTACCATGATGAATTTTCTTGAATATCTATACAAAAACATGAAGAATTTTCCCTTGAATGTCTAAAAATTGATATCTTAATGACTTGAAATGATGAAACCATAACTTGCTTGACTTGAGATGGAAGAATGATGGGTGAATAATGAAGAATTGTTATGAGTTAGGGTTTACAGACTTGATTTTATAGGAAATTCACCTAATTAACCCATTAATTGGATCCCTAAGGTTCACATGTAAAAATAATAAACTTAAATTTCAATTTTTCCCACTCAAAACTCAAATTTGACCCAAATAGGACTTATTCACCACAGGTGGAAAATTAGTCCCAATGGGGCCCATTTGATAGCTAAGATGCTAGGAGGTGAGGAAATAAGGCTTATATGATGACTTTGTCAGTTATTTCATCAAAATATGCCTTGAGATGCATGATATGTGTTAATAGGTGTTAGAGTAATAAGTTATTTTACTTAATTAATCTAATCATATTGGTGAATTAATTAAGTCACTTATTACTTTAGTTAGTTCAGCTAAACTTAGGCACACTAATAATTAATTATTTATTAATTATTAAGTGTGCACATTAGGGTTTCCTTTAAGGGTTATGCATACATTTCTTTTAGAAAGCAAATAATCTCTTGTATTTACTAAATTCCTGAATATTATTCATTTGCACATATTCATGCAAATTTCTCTTGATTTTTCTATTTTTCTCTTTGTAGCGAACCTTCTGCCCAGTCTACTATTGATCTCCTAACATGGTATCAAAGCCCTGACTGCAGCCCCTTAGTTTTCATAGAAATCAGTCATGGAGCACGCTTAGGTTCCTCGAGGGTTTCATGCCCTGAGATTATTTATGGAGTGTTTTGGATCAAATCGGGCATCTCCATTGGATTTAGAGCACTGTAAAAAGTCAGGATTAGCTTTTGTTTCATTGATTTTGGTCATCGTTGAAGAAATCTATGAGAGTTTCAAGCTTAGTATTTTTTGCAAGATTTGGGGGTAGCCGATTTTTTCAAGGCACTTTGCGACAAACGGTTGGGTCACCATTGCATTTGGGTGGATGTTTTCAAGTTTTTGATACATTTTTCCCAAGTGATCACCAAACACTTAGGTACTATATTTTCTGCATGTGGCACCTCCCAGCACTGGTGCAATTTTCACCTTTAAAAATTTTGAAAAAGGGCTGTACAACTAAAGCACCCACGCCCATCGTGCAGCCCATCACTATGGGACCACCCACCAGCCACCACTGCTGTTCCACCACTGAACCTTGCACTACTGCAGCCTCCTCCAACGCTGTGTTGGCTGGAGGACCTCCGAGTGCTCCAAATGCCCATCCCTAAGCACCCCATCAGCCTCCACAAAAGTCATTGATGAATCAAGGGTCGCACTCCAATCCCCTCACACCTGTCTTCCTTTCAAGTGACTGTGGGATTTTTTTTAGCCCCTAGCCTACTCCATAGGCAAATTGGTCTTTTGGGAGCAATGTTCACTAAAATCGCATAACTTTTTGTACTTGCCCATTTTAATAAAATAAGCATGTTGGTACAACATTCCACCGAAGGATCTAGTGGTAAGAATATTTTCTTCATAATTTTCTCCTAATTTTATTTTACAAGCCTTTGAAGTCAGATGAAGTAGCTGCTTTGAGGGCATATCTTTCACCTCAAGCATCCATTTTTCATGACCAAGGTAATTTAGAAAGTTGATTCAGTACTCTTACATAGATCTGGAGATCATTTTAATCATGAGGGTAGGAGACAACATTGGTTTTTGCATGCACTTTTTTTTGTTTTCATGCACTAGGTTTGCATTTTCTCTTCAATTTATGCATCTTTTGCATGTTCTCCTTTTACAATCATGGGTTATCGTAATAAATGAACTTATATAAAGATACATCAGGGGGGATTCTTGCATAATAATTTTATTAGAGTGTAGTTGCATTACATGCACTTTTATCTCATCTTCATATTGATGACAAGTCACATGCATTGTATCTAGATTTTGTAGTTTCTTTTGGCCACATCTTGCTCATAGCTTGACACATTTTGGTTCTCATTGGTTCATATCTTAGATTGAGAGCCTATGGTTAATGATCCCAAATCACATCATATTCACATCAGATCACATCTCAGTTTGACGGCCATTCATTTTATGGTTAATATTGTAGAATATTCATGGTACTTGCTCCTATGTATCAATTTTACTCATAGTTTGGCATCGGCATTGACATACACATAGATTCCAGATTCTTTCATAAAATAATTCCCTCTTATGGGGGGAATCATTTAATCATCTACTGTTGCTTCATAGATTTTAGGGTTATCCTAGTTTGTGAGATTTCCAGTACTCCTTGGCATCAGGTTTGTTGTTGCATTATCATGATTCCACCTAAGTCCTTCAGTGAATCTCATATGGTTTCTTGTAAATAGAGGTATCTTTCCTTTCTTTCCAAATTCAAGATTCCAGTGTTACTCCACCAGTGTTCTTCCTGTGCTTCTTTGCAATAGGTCATCTCATTGAGGGGGGTTTTTTTCCCACTATGTTTTCTCCTCTTTCTCATTCATTGTATTTGTACATGGGTACCTGATCAGGCCTTGTTGTCGGGATCCATATTTTCTTTCATGCATCTTTTCCTTAGTGTTTTAGCTACTTCCTAAGTTCATCTAAAGCGAGGGTGTTAGAGTAATAAGTTATTTCACTTAATTAATGTAATCATACTGGTTAATTAATTAAATCATTTATCACTTTAGTTACTTAAGCTAAACTTAAGCACATTAATAATTAATTATTTATTAATTATTAAGTGTGCACACTAGGGTTTACTTTTAGGGTTATTCATACATTTCTTTTATAAAGCAATTCATCTCTTGTATTTACTAAATTCCTAAATATTATTCATTTGCACATCTTCATACAAATTGCTCTTGCTTTTTCTATTTTTCTAGATTGTGGAAGGTATTTTTTTGTTTGCATGTCTGATCTTGGATTCTAACAATAGGGACCTATTAATGATGATGTAAAGGTCAATTAGGACTTGGGACACAAAATTCAATGTGAAAGTATGATTAAATACACTTTACAACACTAAAATGAGGTCCACATAGCCTTGGAAGGCACAAGAACCAATGTGAATGTGCAAGAAACATTACAACACTACTTTAACATTAAGTTTATTTTGTAAGACTTCTAGATTAGTGTGATAATGCAATTAAATAAATTTTATAATGTTTAATTAAGGGTGAATGGGTTTATTAAGTCTACAAAAGTGTGAAAGTCTTTTACAACACCTTTACAAGAAATTCTTAAATGCATTTGAAAGGGTCAAGACCTAGTGTGGATGTGAAAAAAACCTCACAACATTGAATCAATGCCTAATTAAGTCTAATTTATCATGAATTAATCCCAAATCAAGCAAGTTTCCTTTTCTCTATGGTACATTTAGCCCCCACTTTAGTGAGAGGATGAACTTGCTTCAAACTCACACTAAAGTAGACATTTAAGCTAGATCCCAGTGTACAGATGTAGATGACAAAGGATGAAAAAGATGAAGAAGGAAATCAAGCCCCCAAGATCCAAGATCCTAAGTCAAAACATCAAGATACATAATCATGCAATGCTAAGAGCTAAAGGAAAGAAAAATGGGGTGGAAAAGATGTGTTCAGTTTGGGGCCACAGAACATCAGGTTGTTTACGGGGTGAGTAATCCCAAAGAAGTGGTTTAGTGAGAAAGTCATGCTAGTGTGTTAGATTCCCACCATATAATGAGAAATTCATGCTAGTGTGTTGGCTTCCCATTATCCTAACCATAGCAAAGTTATGCTCTTGATAAAATTGAAAAGGCACCACAATGTAATGCTTTTTGTAAATGTTTTGAATGCCATGTAAAAAATTTGTTAAAGGGGATTTTGCTTTGTTCATGTAAGGTCTTCTTCTTAGGGAGCATTGTGCCTAATGTCTTCAAGAGAGGAAAATTCAGGATGTCAAATCATTATCCATGGGATGCCTCATTCACATCGAGCCACTTTTGTTGATCATACACTCTTGCAAGGCATCAAACCCAATGAAACCACCAAGGAGAGGGAAGGTCCCAAGAAAAAGTAAATCACACCATGAAATTTGCAAAAAGAGGTTGTCCATGTATACCCCCCACTTTAAAGCGGTTGCTAACACCATTACTATGAGAAATTTATTTAAAGTAGAAGAAGGTATGAGAGCTTATTCAAAAATCCCTATGCCAAGTCATATGTTTTCGATAAGATGTGTCATGAAGAAAGGTAGTATGTCACATGCGAGTCAATCTTTAAGACATATCATCCACATCCCAAGCTTGCTCTTATATGTTCATGAAAGGTTAATGGTTAGCTAGAAAGAGACAATGACAAGTGACATACAAGGATAAGGCTTTCTAACCCTTTTCCCCCACTTAGTGCAAGACAAGCATGAGCCTAGAATGGATGATTTTATGCTGCCCCTTGCGATGGATGAAAAACATGTAATAGTGAGTATGCTATGATTCTACAACTATTACATGGCAAGGAGTAGCAAGTAATGTTATTTATATGGATAAGGAATCAGAGTTTCTACTTGATTTCCTTTGATTGTATATACTTTGTTATATATGTGAGCAATGTCATTGTAACTTGGTTGGTATGAAACATTACGATCTTAGGTGGATAAAGGATGAGTTTGGGGTGGTGTTGAGTTTTTTGCTTGTGTGATGGTGGGTAAATAATTAGATGATTCTTTGGATGTCCCATGGGGTATGTATGGGGTTCATTGATCGAAGGGGATCTAATGGACACTTGCGCATTCATAACCTTGGTGGTCTTGGTTTGATGTATCCCTAAGGAAGACATATCATTTTCTTGCACCATAATAGTCTCCATAGGAGGAGAATTTGTAGGAGAATTACAATCCACATAGTATTGACTTTCAAGGATTGGTTCTTCCAAAATGTCATCATTTTAAGGAAGGGAGCTATCCATGGTTGAATTGTCTTGTTCTATGATGTTTTCTCACATAAGATTCTCACGATTATTATTGATTGGATTGTGTAACACCATAATATCATCTTCACTAATAGGAGAGATATTAGGAGAGGTGAAAATTTGATTGGTGTCCATAATCTCAATGTCTTGTGTCATAACATCTACCCTAGTAGGAGAGCGTGTAGGAAAGTGACAATAAAGAGGTATATCATATGTCATGGTTAGGTGTTGTAAATAAGCTTCATCACAACTAGGGGTGACATCAAGTGGAGGAAAACTATGATTTGCATGTGTGCCAATGATTAGATATTCTTGTTCAAATAGATCCTTTCGATTGTTAGGAACATTAGGAAGGAGAGAAATAATACTATAACTCTCAATCATTGGGTGTCTTGATACCAACATATCCTCCTCACAAATGTATTTTTCATGAGAATTGTCACAAATAGGGGAGGTTTTGGGAGATGAAGGCAGACTAGATAAAGTGGTGGGAATGCATTCATCTTGTATTGTTATACTATCTTCCCAAGGGGAATGAGGAGAAGGATAAACAAGACCTTCATGATTCTTGATGACTGTATCTTCTTTCACCAAGATACCTTTGTCACTAAAAGGAGAGGTATCGGGAGAAGTAAAATGATCATCATCATGGTGATCTATGTTTGCATTCCCTTCTAACACACAATCCACAAAAATAGGAGAGATAGGAGGGAGTGTAAGTTTAAGACAAGCATTAACATTTTCATTCTCTTGTGCTAAGAGACTATCATAACTAGGGAATGCATGGAATGAAGGACTAGAATGCTTGTTAACTAAATTTTTCTTTGCAAATTTGGAGAAGATTGAAACTAGCATTTTGAAATAACAATCGATGCTAACTCAAAATGCAATGTAAAAGGATGAAATGAAATGCAATTTTCAGATGATAATTGACTGATTATGCTATGTCACAATATGAGAATGTAAATGTGAAATTTAAACCATGCATGAAATGAGCTAATTGAGGCTAGATTTGATGAAATGCATGTTACAGAAACTCAACAACTGATATAGATAGTTAATGGCAGCAAAAAAAAGCTTTAAAATAGGGTTTTTAGCTCTATAAAAGGTAGTTTCAGTGGTGGAAAGGGACTGATTTTCCCAAGGTGGTGAATGAGTCCTAGTATGATTTTTTTTTGAATTTTTTAGAAATTTTTGAGTGATTTTCATGTTTTTTGAGTTTTATGATGTATATCTAAGGTAAAAATGAAATTTTTTAGAAAATATACATGAATTTAGATGCCAAAAATGCAACCTAAATGCACTTTTTAGGAATGCAAAATTTAAAACCTAGCATGCCAATTAACTAATGCAGACCCTATTGCAAAGTCAATGCAAGGCTAGATTTATGATGAAGGACTCCAAATCAGAAAAGAGAAGTATTTTATGTGCCAGCTGTTCACCAAAATTAACCAAAGATTTTGCTAGTTAGGAATGGATGTCCTGCTTTTGCTCAATTAGGGTCTTCTTCACCCAATGAAAAAGAGATAGATCCCTACCAACTACAAAAATTTTAAAAAGCCTCACTCCTAAACTGTATTGGCGTATGATGAAATTATATCTAAATGCAATGATTTAAATGAAACTAATTGATAAAATTGATTGATTAAGAATGCAAAACTATTAAAATGCAACTTGTTTGAAAACACATTGTGTAATGCAAAAATGCCTAGAAATGAATAGTAAAATAAATAGAAATGGATGAAATTGAAAGTGTGCACCATAGATTTTTGTAACCCTAATTCTTTCTAGTGCTTCTAGGGTTTTTCACCAAAAAGGAGAAAGAAGGGCC
>VDFB02040578.1:0-39751 GCA_007258455.2 Sequoia sempervirens | reverse complement strand
CAAATTACAACGGAGGGCTCAGATTGAGCCACCTCAGCCCTAGATGAGATTGCCCTAAAAACCGCCAGAAGGTGGAGGAGTGGCGTCATAAATGCTCCTAAAAATAGCAGATTCCTCCTTTGACCAGTATGAGCAATTAATGCCCACTAACCTTCTAGAAGATTCTCGTCCATGACCCGGATTCCTTTGCTCTTCTCTCTGACCGCGTATGCTATGAATCGCGCCAGCACTGCGTCTACCTCTTCTTCAGAAATTGATGGAGTGAGATTCAGCTGATACTCCAAGATGGCGACCATTTGTTCATGCTTCTCACAAGATTTTTCCCAAGTCTCCATGGAATCCTGCGTGCTCTGAATGATCGTTGAAAACGTGGAGATGTTTTCAAAATCTAGCTGGGAAAATGTCCTCATCTCTGAAAAGAATGGCTGCAATCTTGCCCTTAGTCCTTCTGCATCTACCTCCTCATTAGTGATCCTTCTTGCAAATACTGACTCCAAAGTGTTGAGAATACTCTCACGAATATTCCTCATGGCCTTTCTGATCCTGGAAGACTCTACTGCTGCAGTGTCAAAGAAACTCTTCCCTGTGAACGCTGCTGAATGCCATCCACGGAAGTCATATCTATCACCCGCTTGAATTACCCCTTCATCCACCAGAGTTTGCGTGGGAACACGCATCAAAACAGCAAGACGTGGGATAGTATTGTCTTGAAAGATGTGGGTATCTCCCCAAGCCTGCTCAACATTATCCAAACGTGAAAGAATACTGGAAGCATTTTGGAATGCTGAGACGAGATCCGCCATGAACTTTTCTGCCTCAGCACGGACACCATTCACCCACTTATCTCCTTCTCGCACAGCCCTCTTTACTTCTTCCAAGCCACTGATCGGCTCACGCGGCACCTCTGGTGGAAGCTCTGCTGCTGGATTACCTTGAGCAACAGGATGTGCGAGATTTTGCACATACTCAACCAATGCTCTGTGCTCTTTCTTCAACCTTTTATACTTTCCTTCTTTCTTTACCAGCCTATCTTTTAATGCCTGAAACAAACTTTCCGCTTCCTCCACCACTTGCGCTCCTGAAGGGCATCCCAACTCAATTGTGGTGATTGTGTACTTCTCCGGCATTGCATCACTCAAATCGTGATCCTCTCTTGGGGCAGCGATGTGAAGGCTACGGGAACTGGCTTCATTTGTTTCTATCCTTGTATATTTTCTCGCCCTCTTCCGCTTTGGCGACTTGCTTGTTCTATTCAAGAGTTCTTCTATTTCAATCGCTAGGTTGGCGTCATCATCCTGGTCCCTTCTGATCGCCTGTGAAAGCCAATTTCGCTGAATATCATAAACAATCAGAGGCTGCTCCTCAGTTGCTTCCACTTCTCGAACTTCTTCCCGAGCAGTATTTGTTGGAGGCTCGATTATCTCGACCTCTTGATCACTTCCCTCATGTGTCCCAGCATCTTCTTCTCCGAAGGAAAAGTCGAAGTGGGTGTCCATATCTGTTTCTTCCCCTTCATCTCGCTTATCGGCACCTTCAGGATCATTTACACTCTGGGTATCTACTTCTTTTGGCATAGGCTGGTTGACTTCTCCAACTTCCGGTTCTTCATTTCTCGGAGCTCTCTGACTAGCAAACAACGAAACTTCACGCCTACTGGAGGCATGAGATACCAGCTGAGTGGACGTTGTATCCTCTAACCCCTGCGGCTCTGGCTGAACGGGCTCCCTTCTTTTCGGTTCTGGACCTCGTGTGAGTTGCTTCTTCCTCTTTGCTACCACCGGCGGTCTTCTATCACCCATGAGGTCATACGTGAGGGCGACTGACCTCCTCCTTAATCTGTTAACCCGCTCGTCCACCCAAGCTCTAGTGAATGTCATGACTGGGATAGACAGAGTGTCTAGATCTGCAATCTCCGGTTCGGCCCAATCTATTGGTGGCATCGGAGCGTTCTTTACCGTTTCATAATCTGGATGGGTGACCCTAGTATCCTCCTCAAGTTGATCCGGCACCTTAATCACCTCACACTCCCTGATTAGCTTTAGAGGCAGCCTTGAAAACATCCTCCTCCTGATTTCATCTTCGCTTCCAGCATTTGCCCAAAAGTCCTCCAGGTGAGCCTTGTGTTTGTATTCTTCTCCTTGAACCGTTCCAATCATTCCCTTAGGATCAAAATTTTGTCGGCTCGTGTGAAGAGTCAGCTTGTAGAATTTTAGCTCATCCTCGGCCTCTTTGGCTGCTTGTAAGGTAGGGCATTCCTCGAGTGAATTTCCCAACACAATGGGAAAATGAAGACCTCCCTTCTTCTTTCGCCTTATAATCTTGTCATAGGCCACCAGTTGCCTAGACAACTCGAGTAGGATCATTCTGTTAGTGGGGTACCTAGGCAGTTTGTACACATATGAATCGTACCCCGGCAGCCTCAAATAGGTAAATTTTGGGAATTGGATGAACCAACACCCATATTCTTCGATCAACGCCTGAGCCTCCTCGGATATTCTCTGGTGTAGCCTTTGCTGAAGGGTTCTCGTGATGTACATGGTAAAGGCATCATTCACTCTTTGAAAGTCACCAGTGTGAGTAAGATGCAACTGTCTGCACGACTGGTGGATCTTAAACTGATTGTAGCCGCAGCCAATTGGCTCCTGGTACGCCAATCCCCTGTACTTAGTCATTCGAGCTAACATGTAAATGACATATGAGCTCATATAAAATGTTTTTGTCCTTCTGAGGTTCCGGAACTGCTCATCGATGTTATCACTTATCATCTTCGCCTAGTTCACTTGCTCATCCCCTTCGAGCACCACACTGATGTAAAAGAACATCCATGGCTCGAATATGAAAGATTGCGGGCTACCATTGACTCTGCTGAGCAACATAATGATGTCGCAATATTCTTGCTTCAGCTCCTCTGAGATTATTTGTTTCGGTAGCCTGGCAGCAGGTGGCTTTGGCTTGCGCATCCATGAGGTGTTTATTCTTTTCATGCACTTCTCGAAGGTTGTGGCGTACATCTTATCTGCCTTGGCCTTGGACTTATACAACATGTCCGTGGCGAGGATTCCAAACGCCTCGCCGATTGCATCTGGAGCGAAATTAGCCATGATCAAACCATCGGGGGAGGTGATAGTCCGATCCTCAGAATTGTAGCAGTTGGCGCACTCCATGATCAACTCGGGACAACGGACCGCCGGTTGGAAGCCTGCTGCATTATACAACCCGCTCTTCACAATATTCTGTGATGCATCTGTCGGAAGGTTGCCACCTTGTCCATACATTCTGCGTATGAATGCCTCGAGGTTGAATGGCCCGAGATTGGTGTCCGTCAGATTTCCATGCTTTGAGATGATCTTTGATTCCGGGATGAAAGACTTCTTTAGACTCTTGATTTTCGCCTGCCTGGAGGCGTTCTCCTTAACAGCTTCATTGTTTGCAGCCTTAGTTCCAGCCTTGCTAGTTCCAGCAGCGTCAGCCATCTGCAAAACAAAAAGCGAATATTACTCCATCAACTTTTAAAACAACCATCACGTGAGGCGGCTGGCAGTTGGAGTTGGCTGCAAAAATAAATACAAGTTAGTAGCGTTAGCAGCCAACTTTGACTTCTCAAAAATTAAACTTCAACCTCCAGCAACTCGCAGCCAAAAGAAATAACTTAACTCTATCAATCTTAACTTCGAAAAAGCGTGTTGAGTCTCAGTAATTTTTAAAATCAGCAATTTCGAATTAAAATCAGCAAGCCTTCGAATTAAATCACCAAGTTTGAAATCAACTCTTCGACAGTTATACATCAGCAACTTCGAAGAAAATAAATCCAAGAGTTTTTAAACGAGCAAGTTAAAATTCGCAAGCTTCGACAATTAAAAATCAACTTTTCGGAAGTTATAAATCAGCAACTTCGAAAAGCAATCGAAAATCAGCACTTCGCAAATTATAAAACAGCAATTTCGAAGGCTTTACAATTTAAATCCAATTCGATTCGAACACTCGACAATTTCAAACAACTTCGAAAAAATTAAAGCTCAAGCAACTTCGCATTCAAACATTCTCAGCATTTTAACTCTCAGCATAAATAAACGATTTCAGCATTTCAACTTTTAACTTCAAAGCATTTTCGACTTTCAGCAAAATAAAAAGTAGCTTCAGCAACTTCGAATACATACCTCAACAACGTGAAGAAATAAAAATGCTAAACCCTTTTACTTCGAAGCACTTCGCAACTTGCAACTTCGAATCTCAGCAACTTCAAGAAACCAACTTTCAGCACTTTCAATCTCAAAAAATCGAACTTTCAGCAACTTCTCGAATTAAATCTCACAACTCAACTTGCCAGCATAAATTTCAACTTCGAATCTTGTGAGATGAGAATGAAAATCCTCGGAGTTTTATAGCAAAAGGCTGGCGCTAATTTTAGCAGATGCCTTTTATTCCCTTCATCATGACTGACGCGTTTGCTAATTTTAAAAGGGAATATTCCAGTCGTCAGGTAGTTATTATGGCAATTTGCTATTCGGGGAGATTCTTTCCTCGATTTAAATTTAAAATTCCCTCCCGACTGCCAGTTACCCCCAGTGATTTCGAGAAAATCATTTTTACATCGATTTGAAGTTATCTCGACTGTATTTTAAAATGGCACTTTTAATTAATTAAAATTTTAATTTAATTGCCAGTTTAATTTATTTTTTTAACGCATTTAAAAAAAATTGACATCAATTGCCGAAACTGGCTAGGCATAATTTTATTTTCCGTCCGTAATTAACTTCCAAAACAAATTCCCCTTGCTAAATCGTCCGAAATTTTAAAATTGCATGGGTCAAAATCGAAGGGGGGAATTTAATATTAGACTTAGGAAAATAATTAAATTAATTAATTAAATTAATTTCTCTGTCTTGCTAAGAGAAATTTTAATTACCTCCAAATGCCTTTCAATTTAATCATGCTGAGGGAAAATTTCAACGCGTTTGAATTTTTCTGAGATCACCAGTGATTTTATGTGTATCGTGAAAAAAAGGGGGGAAATATTAATTTTTTATTCCTATCTCCCCTTTAGTCAAAGCGCCCTTTTAATTTATTTCTTGCTTTTTAGGCGCATATGACAAGCTTCATTTTGAACGCCCCTTTTAATTTCATTTCAAACTTGAGCGCATTTAATATATCGAGCTTCTAGTTTTGAACACTTAACAATTTTTTATCCTTACCCATGGCGCAAATAGCATGTGTTGCTCTCAAATTTTTTGTGTTTGAATAATCATGAGCCCAGGCGCATTTTAGCTATAGAGCTCTCAGTTTACCTTTTGGGCGCATTTAGATCATGGTATCTCCAGCTTTGATATGGGCGCATATGACATGGTCTCCTTCCAGTTTCAGGGGCGCGTATTAGATGATGAGCTTTCAGTTTCAACTCAGGCGCATATGAGAGGGGGAGTTTCCAGGCGCATATGGAGGTCTACACTTTCAGTTTTGATACTTAGCCATTTTCAATTTCCCACGCATTTTCCAGATTTATTACCAAGGGCGCACTTGAGGGGGCGTACTTCCAGTTTTGAAGTGAGGCACATTCTACACAAGGTGTTTTCAGCTTTGAGAGGGGGCGCATATGAGAGGTGGAGGTTTCAATTTAGGCTTAGGCGCATATAGCTAGGTCAACTTTCATTTCCAACACTTGGAATTTTCAAGGCTCACTTTATCCTCCCAAGGCGCATTTGACCACATCAACTTCCAGTTTGTGCCTAGGCGCATATGAGACCATCAACTTTTACTTTTAGCTTGAGGCGCATTTAGCTAGTTCAACTTTCAATTCTTGACTTAGCCGTTTCCAACACTTAAACTTTTTAGCAACGCCTTTGCTCTCCAGGCGCATATCACCCCCTGTGGTCCCACTTTAATGACTTAGCCAAAATTTCAAACCCTCTTGGACTTGGGCGCAAATCAACCATCCAGCTTCCATTTTTGGTACTTAGTCAAATTTTTGAGATCCAGGTAGAGGCGCAAATCAACCATCCAACACTGGGCGCATATGACCCCTTGTAGTTCCATTTTTCAACATTTCAACATTTTCTTGCTAAATCAACTTGTAAGGGCGCATTTGGGCTAGTCTCCATTCATTTTGTGTCATGGGCGCATATTGACCCCTTGTAGTTCCATTTTTCAACATTTCAACATTTTCTTGCTAAATCAACTTGTAAGGGCGCATTTGGGCTAGTCTCCATTCATTTTGTGTCATGGGCGCATATAATGCCTTGAACTTTTAATCTTAACTTGGGCGCAAATGCAAGGGTCTCCGTCCAATTTCAACCACTTCAGGCGCATTTTGCTAATGCAACATTCAATTTCATCCATGGGCGCATTTAGATGGGTCTCCGTCTAGTTTTGACTAGGGGCGCATTTGGACCCATGAACTTCAAGTTTCGAATTTAGCCACTTTCTTAAACCTTCAACCTTGGTGGGCGCACTTTAACCTTGCAACTTCAAGTTTTCCAGACTTAGTCATTTTTTTAGTCTCTGTTCTGCCTTGAAAGCGAGTTTCACTACCGGACTCGAAATTTTATCCATTTTAGCAAATTTTACGCCTGCTGTTGATTTTCCGTGGTCAACCCTAACTCGCCCTGACTTTCTATTTTTAGAAAGTTCTTTGAATTTTGCGCCGTTGACTGGATCTTGACTCCAGAAAGCCTGATTTTCACTTTGCTCTGAATTTTGACTGACTTGGTGCTGTCGATGCCCGATGCCTGTTTGTACTCACTATTTTTAGCAACCTGCTAAAAATAGAAACTTCGTCTCGTAAAGTCTTCAAATTTTACGTCAATGCCCGCCAAACATGGTGTGATTGTCACCGATGCCGCTTCGCGGAATGTCCGTTCCCGCCTCTTGATTTTGGGGAAACCCTAATTCGACCAAGCTAAAATAGCAATTGTCCGGGATTCTTCACTGTAATTTCGCTTTTATTAAATTTATGCCACTGATACTTGTCACATGCTTGACTGGTGGTTCTCACAGATCCGTGCCAACCCGCCAATTATAACCGGCCAACAAGTGGATTTTACTATTTATAGTAAGTGCTCGTTTAAGGCTTCGCTCGTTTCGCTTTGAAATTTGGACAAGCAGTTCGCTGCTGGTGAACTTGTTCGCTCACTGGACACGCCGTAGATCAACTTTCATTTATGCCTCATACCGACGCCCTCTACTAAAAATAGCGTGTTCTCCGATTGCCTTCAAATTTTGCCGTTGTTTCTGGCGATGTCAATCATGATGGATACCTCAGCTTTGAATGTTTTGACCTCGAATTTCATTTTGCGCCGTCAAACCCTAATTTTGTGCATGTTGCTCGAGCGAGCCTCATGACCTCGCTTTCAAATTGTATGATGATCGCCTTGCATTTATGAGGTGTTGAGAAGCCGCCAAGTGACACTGCAAAATAGAAAGCGCTTAAAAGGGACTGACTGCCGCCGGGATGATCTTGCATGTCATACCGCCTAAAAATCTTGAAAACCCGTAAAACCTTAAAAATTTCCCCAACATGCAAGCACCGCTAAAAATAGCAAGTTTCTGAGAAGTGGTCAACCCCATTTGCATGTTACATCGTTACGAAGCTCTTGGAAAACCCAGAAAGAAAATGCCGACATGCGCTGAAAATATCTGCATGCAAACCCTAATATTGGCCTTCGAAGGCCGAATGCTGAAAGTCATCACCCTGCTTTGCATGTCATATCGTCGCGAAGGTCTCGAAAAACCTAGAAGGAATCTTCAGACATGCATCAAAAAATATAACATTAAGACCTTGAAATCTGCTTTGGAAGCTGTACTGCTAAAAATAGCAGGTTGTCTGTTTTTGCTCAAAATTTGTCAAAAGTGAACTTGCAGTGCCCGGAATGCAATGAAGTTATCCAAATGTGAAAATCTCAAGAAAATCAACCCTAAACTGACACTTACTAAAAATAGAAAGATGGCAGAATTTAGTGAAAATTTAGGGGTTACTTGCTGAAAACATGGTATTAACATTGCTAGGCTCAAAAGCTAAATAATCAACTCAATTGGATCTCAACGTGACCTAAAAGATGTGAAACCCTAATTTCAGACTTGGTCGAATTTTACGTTCAAGCTTGCTGACGGGAACGTCCCCAGAAAAGCAGATAGCAGAACAAAAGCAGAACGAGAGAGAGACAAAAACCAAAACCAAAAGACCAGAACGGAGCAAAAATTTAGGGGTCCCCATTTTAGATGGGGCGATGTGTGAAAGTTAGTCACAATAGGTTCATCGTTTTTCCTTAGCCGACTTCTGCCTTCTTCATGATTCTTCATGCCTTAGCCAAATTTTCAACCCATCTTCCTCAAGGGCGTATCATCTTTGAGAAATTCATTTCACTAATTGGAGCTCTGATATTCAATTTCGTTCATCTCTGGCTCTGGAAGATTAGTCCCACGAAGAATTCAATTAAATTCACCTAGGCGATTGACTTAAAACTCATCCGCTGAGGCATTTTATCTTGAAAACACATTTTCTTCACAGTTGCCTTAGAAATTTTTTAAATTTCCCTTAGGCAAATTCATCAACCTGGTGCCCATTTGAAATCTTTATCACATAATCCTCGACAAGCTGTGGAAGACCTTAAAATCCATTCCTCATCGATAATCTTCAATACCCAGAAGAAAATTTCCTTCAGAATGCGTCGAACTCATGGGTGCAGAACAAACGGTTTCATTTAATTTTTTTGAGTTTTCCACCTTGGAAAAAAAATAACTTTCAACAATTTATTTCATTTCTTCATCTGTGATCATCCTGTGTTGCTCAGACTTGAAAAATTTTGAATTCATCCTGCAACTGGCAACATCTTCTGACTTCATCACTGGCAATCCTGCTCGTGCTTCAAGAAAAACTTCATCACCTTCATGTTCAGGCGTATTTTCTAATGAAGAAAATATTTTGCCTTAGAGAAATTTTAAATCACATTGCATTTTGAAAATTTGCCTTAGAAAATTTTATTTGACTTCTTCCATTTTGCTCTGGCGAGAAAATTTTATCAACTCACTTAGAAGATTTTCCTGAAGGCACATCATGCTCAACACGTTTTATTTTATTCACCATCTTGTACTTAGGCGCACATCACAATTCATGAGGAATATTCATCTTTTTTAAAAAAAAAAAAAATCTTCAACACTTAGCACTTCAACGCCTCTTATTTTGTTTTCACCTGATCACCCTACCATATTAAATTTCTCCCTTTTATGTCTTGGGCGCACATTACCCTTGCTAGAAGACTTTCCTTCCAACGCCTAGGCAACATATTCATCACCTTGCAATATTTTCTAACACCTTGGCACTTACCACCTTGGGCGCATTTAACACTTGTAGAAGAATATTCAACTTCACCACGCCTTGGGAAATATTCTCAACACCTTTTAACACTCACCACCTTGGGCACATTTAACATTTGAAAGACGTTTTCATCAAAAAAAGTCCAACGCCTAGGATATTATTCATCTCCCCTTGGGCGCACTTCTTACTTCAAAAGGAATATTAACCACGCCATAGCAATATTCATCCATCACTTGGCATTTTCAACGCCTAGCAACACTTTATTTCACCCTTCCAACGCCTTAGTATATTTCACTTCACACTTCATGGATACTTTGTCCTTTTCCTCCCTTGCATGAATGCCAACTTTGCATGGGTGTTTGTCTTTACATGCCCCTACTTGGGCGCATTTTGCTAGGTGTGGAGGATGAAAATCTTTGACTCCTTTGACTTCCTTCTTGTTAACTCCTCTTGGGCGCATTTTGGACATGGTGGAGGATGAAGCATTTACAACGCCTTAGTGACCTTTCAACTTCTTCATTTTTGTCTCCATATGGCCCCATTTGGGTGCATTTTGGGGTGAGAGGAGGATGAAACTCCTTGACTTGTTGACTTTCTTAGGCGCATTCTTGCCTTGGTGAGGATGAGAGTTATACTTAGAAAATTTTCTTGCATGTGGGCGCATTTTACATGTAGAGGAGGATGAAAATTTTCAACGCCTTAACTAGTGACTCTTCATCTTCCTTTGCTTTGTCCTTACATGCCTGCTTTTGGGCGCATTTTGCATAGGGAGCAGGATGAAAAATGTTGACTACTTTGACCTCTTTTTTGCTGGGCGCATTTGAGCATATGTGGTGGATGAAACTCATACTTAGAAATTTTTTGCATGCCACTACCTTGAGCTGGGCGCATTTTGCCATAGGAGGAGGACGAAACTTTGCCTTAGAAAATTTTTCATGCTTCCACTCCACCAACTTGGGCGCATTTGGAGGTGGCAGGAGGATGAACTCATTTCATAGAATATTTTCGATCATCTTGAAGGCAAGCATGGCGCATTTGGAGGTGTCTGCTGGATGAAACTCAGACTTAGACATTTTTACCTTCTTTTGCTAGCTTATCCATGCCCTGCTATAAATAGTAAGCCTTTTAATTCTCACACTTCAGAAGCTCAGATCGTTTTGAAATTTTAAACACTGTTTCCTCACGACTTCATCAACCTGTTGACATTGCTATTTTGGGTTGGCCTGCTATTTTTAGCCCATTTCTGAAGGTGATTTGCTATAGATAGTAACTGCTTGCTTCTGATAGCTCCACTGCTCCGATTGATTTGAAATTTGAATGACGTGCTCCTCACCACGTGACCTTCCCACCGACATCGGCGCATGCACCTGACTTGCTATTTTTAGCCTGTTTCCAAACTAACTTACTATAAATAGTAAGTGCTCCGTTTGACTTGAAATTTTACCAGTAGATAGCTTGAAGGATGCTGATCGCGGTGGTTTACACCGGTTTTCGAAAATTCTGACTTTTTGCCCCTCTTTTCAGGTCCCGAAGCTGGAAACCCTAATTTGCTTTGCATGCATATCAAATGATCTTTGTTTGCTATCGTTTCTGCTGCATTGCGATCAGCTTGTGATTCTGAAGTGCTGGGAGGCGGCTGCCGGGAAGCACCTGCTAAAAATAGTAAGTTCCTTACTGAGTGACCATCTCCATTTGCATGTCACATCACTGTGAAGCTCTCGAAAAACCCATAAGGAATATGCCGACATGCAAAGAAAACCCTGACATGCGAACCCTAAAAATAGCCTCGGAAGACTGAACTCTGAAAGTTGTCGTCTGATTTTGCATGTTACACCATCATGAAGGTCTCGAAAAACCCAGAAGGAATATGCAGACATGTGTTGAAAAATTCTTCGTTTAAGCCTTGAAATTTGTCCCGGAAGCTGGACTGCTAAAAATAGAAAGTCGTCTGTTTCAGCTCAAATTTTGCACATGAGTAGCTTGATGTGCTCTGAATGCCGTGTGACTGTCGGAATCTCAAAAATGCTGACAGATTGCCTGTAATTGCACACTTACTAAAAATAGTAAGTACTCGGAATTTGATGAAATTTTGCTGAGAGCTTGCTGGAAGCATATTGACAACAATGTTAGTCTCAGATTTCAATTTATTCACCTCGTTGAATTCAAATTGGCGTGAAGGAATCAAACCCTAACTTTAAAGACTCGGCCAAAACCCAATTTACGATCAAAGGTGGGCACATCCCCAGATAGATAAAACGAGAGAGAGACACAACAAAACAAACCAAAATCAAGCCAAAAGTTCGGAACGAAGCAAAAATTAGGGGGTCCCCATTTGCAATGGGGCGATGTGTGAAAAAGGTCACAACAAGGTGGAAGTCAACTCTTTTGTCTTCTTCTTAGCTTGCATGGGCGCATATCACATGTTCAAAAGGATGGGTGCATTTCAAACATGGTGAAGGATTAACCTCTCAAATTTGCTTCGGAAGCTGAACTGCTAAAAATAGCAAGTTGTCGGTTTCAGCTCAAATTTTGTAGACAAGCAGCTTGACATGTTCTGGATGCAGTGTGACTGTTGAAACTTCAAAAATGCTAAAAGAACGCCCTGAATTGAACACTTACTAAAAATAGTAAGTAGTCAGAATTTGATGAAATCTAGCTAGGAACTTGTTGGAAGCATACTGACTGCAACGTGAAGCTCAAATTTCAATTTATTCACTTCATTTGACTTTAGATTGATCAGAGAGATACAAACCCTAATTCTTAGACTTGGCCAAAATCTCACATTTAAGCTCAAAGGCGGGCACACCCGGAAAGACAGACAACAGAAAGAGAGACAACGAGAGAGAGAGACAAAACCAACGCCAAAAGACGAGGAACGGAGCAAAAATTAGGGGGTCCCCATTTGGAATGGGGTGATGTGTGAAAAGGTCACAACAAGTCTTCAATAAGAACTTGATACTCAACATTATGATAATAACTAACTTATCCCTCCTATATATACGATATTTATGCCTTGGATACCACCCAGAGTGACTTAGATACTTTAAGTATAACTCTTAAGACAAGCTAAATACCTATATATAATTATAATAATGATTATGTAACTTATTTAAGAGTTAAAGTAGCCACAAGCCGACTACTCATAACCCAATACACACTATAGGGTTAGGGTCATAACATTTTATAATTTTATCAATAGGAGCAAGGTTGAGACATTTGACTTGAACTTTATATCCCCAAAATTGCCTAACGAACCCCTTCATGGTCAATCTTCCTCCCTTTTTGTGAAAAAGTGATAGCCCAAACCACACTCCTCCTCAGATCCCCAAGGTTCTTGTGCAAGATAAATTTGTTGAAACCTTTATGGTTAAGACTCTTGTGCCTCTCACCAACCCCCCTAAGGTTAATGCCATGGATCCCCTTGCCTCCACTCCCCTTGAAAAAGGTGATAAGGAAAAGCCATTTTGATTGATGATTCCTTTGAAACCTAACACGTTCTTAGCCCCAATCCTTTTGGAAATCCCCTAAGAATCAAAGATATAGGCTTGAAAAGGACCACATAATTCCCCAAGACAAATCTCCAAAGAATGATTTGATCCTTCTGCCTAGCTCTCCTACTGTTCAACATACTTTTGAGTGCCAAATTGTTTGGGGTCCTAAGAAAAATTGAAGAACTTCCAAGAAAAACTTGATCTCCATGACAACATTATGTAAGTGGTTCCTTGTAGTTTGTACAGCTGCACACTACTAACCTAAGGCTTTTAGATATTGAAAAAGTTGTGTTTAACCAAGCAAAAGATTTAAAAAGGAAACATGTGGATGAGGAAATTGGTCTAAGGTAAAAAAATTCATGGCCTACAACAATTGGGAAAACTTGGAGATGAAGTTTCTTAAAATGCAAGAAACTAGGAGCACATCAAGAAGAACCTATCTAGTCCCTTGGCCATGAGAAAAGAAACCATCAAGAATGCTGCCCCCAATCTCTATGTTCTTCAAGGAAAGCATCATAAAAGATAAAGGGAGACTACTCAAGAGGGCCTTGCTAAATGCATAAGAGCTAAAACTATGGCTAGAGCTGGGGACCTGGGCACTTAGGTGGGTGACTCCATGGTTTTCACCTTTGAAGAACAAGTTAATTTTCTTTCCAAGGAGTGGTAGACAGCTAGAGTTCTACATCATCTGGTTGATAGTGATTAGTCTCTATGTCTTGGCTTTGTCTCTTTGCTATGCTTTTGTTGGTCTTGTCTAGGCTTGCTGTTTCTTTGCTTTTTGGTTGTCTTAGTCACATATCTCATGAGCCTTTTACCATCTGCCTTTTGGTTGTTTCCTTGTTATAGGGTCTGGGCCTTGAACTAGTCCCATTTTTATCGATATCAAAAACATTCTCTTGTATTGCGACTCCCACCAAATGTCTCTCTAACTATACTTAAAACATTTTAGCCAGACTTGGATTCACCTGGACTTGGCAAGGTGGATAAACCAATCCAACTCATACTCTGTAGAAAGACTTGACCAAAACTCAACAAAACACTAGGCTACTTCAAACAAGATGCTTGACCTACACTAAAGGATTTTTTCCCTTGTTTCTAGGTTCTTGAGTCTCATGGTCAAGTACAAAGAGTCTTGCCAAAACTAGGAGTCTTACTAATGTGTTAAGAGTCTTGGAGACTTAATCCATTTTAGATTGCTTTCTGTAACGTGTTAACCATACTTGTGTTTTACAAATGACTAGGAGTCACACAACTATGCTAAAAACGTAGGCAGTGAAATTTTGCCTAATAGTAGGGCTCATTCAATGGATGTAATGTGGTGGATATATGGAACACAACTCAATAGAAGGATTGCCCAATTAATATGGTTTAGTACAGAGCTTAGCCCAATAGAAGGGCTATATAGCAATGTTCAACTCAGAAAATGTAAAATGGCAGCATAGTCAATAGTAGACTATGAGATTTATTGCTATCAAACTCAGCATTTATGTCAACAGGTTTGAATTTTTCAAAGATCATTTACTTGAGAAAATTTTCCCTAAAGCTCCTTTTCATTTTTCATGGATTGTGAAAACTTTATGTTCTTAATTAAACCACATTGTTGATGTATTTATAAGATTGACAATTGTCTCTATGGAAATAAACAAAGTCGGGTTAAATTTTTGTTGTGCTCTATTTTCAAAAATAGCATTTAAAAAAGAAATCCACATCACATGTAAATTGAAATTTGTTAGGATTGGGGTAAAAAGACAATATTTCTGATTAAAGCCATTATGGCTGCAAAGTACACATCGCCATCTCTTCGTTGCCCATTTGTTTGTGAAAATCCGATTTCTGACATGAAAGTTATGCCAAATTGAAAAAAAGGCACTTGAAGGAAAATAAAAGGGCTAGTTGGTGGTGCTTTGGTGGCCATTGGGCAGCACCATTGACAGAGCCGTGAGCTAGTAGAGAAGAGGGTGGTTGTTTTGATTTAACCACTAGTGGCTAGGGAGAGACCGGTGATTTATTGACTGTGGTTGCAGTAGTGATGTATATTGTGTAGTTAGGGAGTTTGCACTTATAGTGGGTGGTGGCACCTTGGACATAGGGCGGTGGCGCCTCCAAGTGCTATTGCAATAGTAATGGGGCAGCCCGCCAAACTTATAATTTTTATTTTATTTTATTTTTTGAAATCTATGTTGGATTGCATGTTGGGGAGGTTTATAATCTTCTTGGCAATTATTTTACCTCAAATGCTCTTGGCACCTAAATTAGGCATGCTTTATATGGAATGAGGATTTTAGGGCCTTTTGGACACAATGGTGAGGTTTGTTTTGGATAAAAAGGCTCTGTTTGTGAGCAATTCACTAGACCTAGGATTCAAATCCTTGTTTGCTACTATGTCAAACAATCTCCATATCCAGTGAACAAAAGATCTTTTTTGACTTTCTCAAGCCTCTTGGATGTAATGGAATAACAAAAATGATGCTAGAATACCAAAAAGTTGGAATCACTAGATAAAAAAAAACACTCGTGCAAGACCCTAGAAGTTAATAAACTTCCTTTACACCTTTCTGTTTCTCTAGATCATTGAAGATGCAAGAAAAGAGCATATTGGGATTTTAAGAAATTTGCATGCAAAGTTGATTAGCTGCTTGACTATCTTAAATGTGGAAACTACAAAAGCTGTCCTAGCATTAATAGCTTTGATACTATGCTAAAATCTTGAGCAGATTTAAATTCAAAATCTAGTGCAATGAATAGATTATCTAAAGCTATAAATTGAAATTGTCAAATTACCATGATAGAGTTAGTCTCTAAGAGAAAATGAAAGAGATCACAATGCTTGCTTCGTTATCAAACAGGAAGGAAAGAGAGCTGTAAATATATAGCCTTATAGTTTTCAAATCTGATGAGGATGAGGATAAGGTATAAAACCAAAAATCAAGGGATTTCTTATCCAAGTTTCCAAATTTATGAGGACAAGGAAAAAGGTAGAATCCCATGAATGTGCAACTCATTATCCTATTCTACCTAATTAAAAATAAATTACCTAATAAAACTTAAATAACATATGCAACACCATACTTAGGATAAACATATCCAGAGTAATAAATATTACACTAACAGTTAATTTGGTTGAGAGTTGTTTAGGACAAAATACCATGAGATGGCCATTTCGTTCCTTGTTTGGTGGTCGTTGGAATTTGAAAAGTGTGTAGTTTTCCTTCATTGGGGAATGCTAGGGTGACAAATCTTAGTTAAGTGTGCTATTATTCTTCCACAACTGTGACTATTTGTATTCTCTAGGCGACAATGGTCCTTGTCAATTCAGTACGTAGTAAAGCACTTGGTATTCTCTATTTGGAGGCCATTACAACTAGAAAGTAGTTTGTTTAGCTTCTCGTGTGAACAACTGGGCAGTCATGCAAGGGTGGTTGTTGCCATTCTAGGGCAATTGATCCATCTCCCATCGAGGAAGATAGAGAAGGATAAAATAGGATTGAATAACTTTGGAGGTTCGGCTAGCACATGAAAAACACTCTTATTTCTGTATTGAAAGCCTAATAATGAGTTGCAAAATTTTGGAAAGTGCAAGTTGTGTGGAGAGAGGGTAGTTGTATTTGTTGTTGTGCAATCCCAAAAAGATAATTGATATGACATGCTCTCTATGTGGTAGCACTGTATAGTGAATGAGATGCTATAGGCATAATCTTGGTAGAGTTTTTTATTCCTATGGATTTTCTTCAACGAAAGTAATGGTCTCATATGATGGATTCTTGTGTTGTGTTTTGCTATTATTTGTTTTTAGTTGTTTCATTTATTGTTTGGGAAAATTAATATTGCTACAAGAATGATAAAAGTCATTAGGGCAGATTGTTAAGAGCATAGCTACAAGACTTGGACTAGGCTCAAACTTGGCAAGTTGATTTTTGACCCAAACTTGATCTTGGCACTCAGACTTGGCCAAGTCTTGTCAAATTGAAAAAACCATGAAATATAGAGATTTGAAATAATTTAAAACTTGTATTATGCACTCTTCATTAAATGAGCTTCAAAGACACAATAAACTAATCAAATAGAAGCTATATTGATCACATACATAAACATACATTAAACACAAGTATAAAAATGGATTTTAGTTGAAGGAAGCAATATTTTTAGACAAATATATTACAAATATTGTCAAGCATATACAAAACTCATGGATTGTAAAATGCATGGCATCAAAACAAATATCAAAAATAAATGTATAAGTCTATGGCTCAAAGAGGCTTGCATCACTCATTCCAACATTCATAGTTGTATGAAAAGTCCTATGTGAAGATCTGAGATAGGTCCTCAATGATGATGCAACCATGGTATTTGCTTGTGTATCGATGACACTCCTCTTGCACATGACTACCATCTTTTGCTTCTAGATTTTCTTGATCAACCCATGCAAGGTCCTCCTCATTGAAGACATGATCCTCAATCTTAGTGATCCAATTTGTCTGTGGGTCAACCTCCTCTAGAGTGATGGGAGATAAGTCTATACCCAAGCATTATTTGTTATAGGGGCAAATGTTGTAATGAACATAAACAAGATCATTGAACCTTTGCATCGACAATATATTGTGTTTCTTGGATAGTATGCTCAAACATACTTCAATTGTGATTCTATATTGAATCATTAAATGGTTGGCTTGTCATGTCCCCGAAATAGAACACCAAAATATAAAAATAACTAAACATTGAAATACCAGTAAATAAATAAATAAAATAAATGACAAAAAATACATCTTAAAAATGTAAATACACATATTAATAATTTTTTTTTTTTGATCAGTAAAGGTTTAATTTTATTGATAAAATAGGAAATTACATATAAGCTTTTATTATAATACATCTCCTTCATAGCCCCTAAGGCAAAAAGCATACTTCACCAAATAAACCCCGACAGCTACATGTTGCGTTTCATTTCACCAAACCCTAAATACTCCCATAAACTATGGCTATTCAAAACCAGCCCCAACACCTAGCTCATGCCGACAATATCATTTTTGTAATAGTGCGTGGCCCACAAAAAACTCCCAACGACACCACTGCTTACCAAAATTCAAATTCGTGCATTCTCGGAGTCTTGGAAATTCCAGAATTTTACTTTGCATTGCTCGCCATGAGCATCTTTCCGTCTGTTTCAATTTGTTGCCACCGTTCCAACCGAAAGATGATAAATAGTTTTGGTGGATAGCAAAATTTCAAAAGAGGTTTCAAAATTCTCTACTATCTCGTCCTTCATTACTCAATTGCGCTTGACCTCGCGCCTTTCCTTTCACCCCTCCTCACCCCACGCTTCTTTCGAGGGAAATGACACGGCACAATTGCTGGTTCCTGTCGCTTGGCCACGTCCTGATGTCGCAATTCTGATTTCAATCTCTCCCACGCCATTGAAATTGCTTGCTTGTAAGCTTCTCTGTCGGTTCTCCTCCACCACCTTATAAATGGAATCAAACCTTCCTCAGTGGCCTCGTCCATGTCCTCTATGCCTTCCGAAACATCATAGCCCACTCCTGACACCGCCCATTTTAGAAAGGACTCCATCTTTCCAAGCAACGCTTCTTCAAAAAGCGTGAGCATTACCCATTTTATTTCTTTAACATACTCACCCAGCTCCAAAGCCCATGCAAACACCATTGACGCTATGTCAACATTCAAACGACCTCTGTGTGTTGCCTCCCTAAAGTGCGGTCCTAACACCTCCAACACCGCTTCCACCACCTCATTTTGGCCAAATTTCAAAACCTACTTCAAACGTTTCACGGATGGAGGCCCGAAGAAACCTTTCTGTTGCAGATTAGTTGAAAACCCCCACATCGCCTCCATCCTTAATCACACACCATTCACTTCCGCGAAAAGTTTTTGCTAAAAATGTTGAAGACTTTTAATTTTTTTGCGATTTTAAGTCTATCTGTCCCTGCCATTCATTCCATCATACTCCCCGTCAGCCTTCATCCTTTACGAAACACCCCACTGAGCTCAGCCCTTGCATCATTTAATGGATATTTGATTCGGAAGATTACACTGAATTTCCCACATGCCGACCAGGTCACCTTTGTCCTTCGGCGCCGGATCTCCCCTAACATCGTCCTCGTTTCTTTTGAAAGGACAACCACTTGCAAAAAAACATTAATGTCTTCGTAACCGTTAGCAAGCCTACCACCATTCATCACCAACTTTTTCAAAACCCACGAGCCGACCCTTCCTTCATCCTGCACCGCCTAAACACTACGATTAGCTTTCGCCCACTTGTACATCCTTTCCACGTTAGCCAATACAAAAACCCGCTAAAAAATGTCCCCCCTTAAGTCCTCGACGACCAACTTTGCATTTTCTTCAAATGAAATTGCCCACTTGGATAATTTGTCCTCCTCCATATTCCCCTCCCTCTTGATGTGACTAACCATAAAGTCTTCAAAGGACTCCAATTCTTTAGTAATAGATTTGACAAAATTTTGAAGATGCCAAGCCTTCGCCCCTGCATCCCTAATTGCTTGTATTATTATTAAGGAGTCTCCTTCCAAGTGTAAATTCCTAAACCCAAGCTTTTTAGCTAGATTAACTGCTAATAACGCAGCTTTAGCTTCCGCCACATTGTTTGTTCCACTCTCTAGCTTCTTTGCTGCAAAGGCAATTGTATTGCCTAGGTGATCCCTAAAGATCACACCAGCTCTGGAAGGGCCGGGGTTACCTTTGGCTGCTCCGTCAAATTTCACCTTGATCCAACCCTTAAGAGGTTTTTCCCAAACAACCTTATTTCTGTTTTCATTGCATGACTTAACCTTCACAGACCCCGGTCAAGTTTTAATCCGAATACCCGGCCATGCCCTTTGTATTCTACTATCCTTTGAGGAGAAAGGATTGCGAAGATTCTGTGGGTGAGAAGCTGCATTGCTCACCACCTCTTCAATGCTATGCTCAATTCGCCAGATCAGCCTTTTTAAGGTTTCACTTTTCTCCACAAAGATTCTCCTGTTTCTTTCTTTCCAAAGCTCCCAAATCACCAAAGAGGGCGTCACAACCCATATACAAGACAAAAAGGAAATTTTCGCCACCTTTGGCCAACTTTCAAAAACCTCTCTCAGAGTCCTTTGCAACGGACTTTGCCACCCCAGCTTCTGACGCACAAAATCCCAACAGCTTGCAGCCATCTCACACTGTAATAGCAAGTGATCAACTGATTCCTCATCCTTGTTACATAACACACATTTCGTGGGGCCAACAAAACCTAACCGTTTCCTTCTATCACTAGTCAAAATTCTACCCTTTATGGCTAACCAAGCAAAGGTGCCCGCTTTTGGAAGAACATTCTTGTTCCAACATAAATTTTTTGCCCAAAAGACCTCCCTCTCCAAGGAGTCCAAAAGCTGATAACCAATTTTAACCGAATAACAACCATTAGAGGATCCACACCAGACAAGCTTATCCTTGTTTTCTGAAATGAAGACCTTCCTTTCCTGAAGAATCCTCTGCATTCACTGAATTTGCTGACATGAGAGCCCCTCACCCACAACATCCTTCCACACCCATTCTTGACCAAAAGGCCCCTGCTTTAAAACCATATAGTCACGCACCTTGGTTCCCCAGCTTTGAGAGAAATAATTTTTAAGAACCAATATTTTGGGATCTTCACCTATGTTTGGCAATCCATCCCACGAGTCTTCCCAGAAACTAGCCTTTAAACCATTACCAATCTGCCATGCGAGATGATTTAAAATCACCGGTCTACAAGACACTATGAAATTCCAGATTGCAGAACCCTTTGGAGGATTGTGAATTGTAAAAATTCTTTGATCTTCATTTGAGTCTAGATATTTTGCTTTTAGAATTTTAACCCACAACAAATCTGGATTAGCATATATACTCCAAACCAATTTCACACCAAGAGCTTCATTTAAAAGCTGCCAATTCCTCATACTAGCCCCACCTCTATCCTTAGCTCTACAGATTTTATCCCACGCAAGCAGCGGGATTTTGTCATCATCACTTGCCCATTCCAGAAAAATTTCCTCATGCGCTGCCCAATGGAATTTAACACTTTCTTTGGGATTTTTAAGCACATCATAGAGTATATTGGAATAGCAGATATAACAGATTTAAGCAATAAAATTCTACCAGCTGAAGTGAGCCATTTGCTCTTCCACCCATCCATTCGATTTAGGCATGAATCCACTAGATCTTTCCAAATACCAGCTCTATTCGCCCCTCCAAACAAAGGGATGCCTAAATATTTATTCGGGAGGGTTCCAACCCTCATTCCAAGGATCCGGCTAATATCCATTTGTCTTTGGACTGGAGTGTTAAAAAAGAAAATTTCTGATTTGCGCCAGTTAATGCATTGACCTGAAGCCAGGCCATATTTATCAAGAGAACATTTCATCACCCGGGCTTCTCTTAAGGTTGCATCCCCCATCAGAAAAGTATCATCTGCAAACTGGAGGTGTGATATGGATTCAACACCATCCGCAACTTTAATTCCTTTCCATTGGCCTTCACTACATTTGCGGGAAATCAGCCTTCCTAACACCTCCACAAGAATAATAAAAAGAAAAGGTGATATAGGATCACCTTGTCTGATCCCCTTACATGAGCTAAAGAAACCTTGAGGGCTTCCGTTTACCAAGACAGAAAAACGAGGCATACTAATGCAACTTTCCACCCAAGTCCGCCATTCAAGCCCAAAGCTAAATTTCTCAAGCACTTTTAACAAAAAGCTCCTATCTACCTCATCATAAGCTCTTCTTATATCAAGCTTGACCATCATTTTCTCAATTTTCGCCATTCGAACTGAATGAATGATTTCATGAGCAACAATAACTCCCTCAAAGATTGATCTATTTGGAGAGAAACCGCTTTGTTCTACATAAATTACAGAACTCAACACCTTTTTCAACCTATTGGCAATAACTTTTGAAATGATTTTATAGATCGTATTGCATAAAGAAATAGGCTGGAAATCCTCAAAGGAGTTGACAACTAACCTCTTCGGGATAAGGGCAATAAAGGTGTTGTTTAGATCCTTGAGAACGAAGCCACTCCTCCTGGATTCTTTGACCACCTCCCAGATATCATTGGAAAAGATATCCCAGAACTTTTGGAAAAAAATTGCTGGGAAACCATCAGGACCTGGAGCTTTATCCCCTCCTAAACCGAACAAAGCTTTCTTCACTTCCTTTAGTGAGACTTCCGCCATAAGCATTTCACTTTGTGCCTCCGAAATGCAGCTTGGGATGACATCCAAGATATCAGAATTTGCAGAAGAACCAACCAACGCTGCATTATAGCTCTCAATGAAAAACCTCGTGGCCTCCATATTTATTTGATCAGCATCAATCAAAGTTACCCCATTACCATCCTTGATTGACATTATTTTATTTGTGGATCTGCGGACCTTAACAGAGTTGTGAAAGAACTTAGAGTTCCTATCTCCTTCTTTCAACCATGTTTCCCTTGACTTTTGTTGCCAAAAGATTTCTTCTTGAGCTAAAGCTTTTGAGTATTCTTTATTTAGTTTCTTCTCCAGCTCAAAATCCTCCTCCCTCATCCCATGTTCAATTACCTTAGTATGCAAGGCATTTAAAAGTTCCTCTAATCTTAGTTTTTCAGTTAAGATATTTTTGAAGGATTCCCGATTCCAAGTTTTTAATTTCTCTTTGATGTGTTGTAGCTTTTTAAAGAATATGAAAGCTTTACAACCAGAGCGCCTTGGAGCATTCAACCACCACTCCCTAATCAGCTCCTTGAAGTTATCCGCCCGAAACCACATCGTTTCAAACTTGAAGGGGCATTTGTCCGGGGTAGACTCCTCTTGGATCCTCAGATTGATCGGATAATGATCTGATCCAGATATCGGGAGGATCTCCGCCTCACAAGACCAATTCTGTATTGCCCAATCGCCTACCAGGAAAAATCTATCTAATTTTTCCGCAATATTGAGAAAGCCCCCTCTTCTGTTAGTCCAAGTGAAATCACCTTTCTTAAAATGTACTTCAATCAGCCCATTATGCACTACAAAATCACAAAAGTCCTGCTGACTTTGTCCAGCCCAACACACCCCCCCAAATTTATCTGATGGTCTCATTATCGCGTTGAAATCACCACCTAGAAGGAACATTCTACCTTCTTCATCACTTAAGGGCCCAGAGAGTTCTTGCCATAACACCTTTTTCTGAGCTGATTTGTTGGGACCGTAAATGTTGAGGATGGAGAAACAAGTTCGCAGCTGTTTCAACTCCACCTTGAACCATTGCCAGCTTTTTTCCTGTCTCACAACTTGAACATCAACCACAAAAGCATTCCAAAGTAAACCCAAACCCCCAGAAGCGCCTTCAGCACCGGACAATGAATAGTTCCAACGAGCAAAGCAATTTGAAAAGAAAGCAAAATCTGAATCCTTAATCTTTGTTTCTTGGAGCATAACTAAAGCCGGTCTAGTTTGATCAAGACACCTTTTGATCAAACGAATCTTGTTAGAGGCATTGCAGCCCCTGACATTCCATGATAAGATTTTCATGGCTGCCGGGGAAAGGCATAGATTTTCCCCGATCTCAATTTACTTTGACCAGCTGCATTACCAGCCAATTCCAACCTCATCCTGTTTGTTTTAGGGCCTCTCTTCTTTTTCTCACCAAACTTAATTTTGCTGTTTAGGGCTATTGTTTGGTCAATGGTTCTCTTTTCAACAATGCCAATGTTGTCATGCAGACCAAGGACATCTTCACCACCATCATCCTCTTCTAAATCTGACTCAGAGGTTGCATCTTCCATATTCCCTCCACTGTTTTTGACCCCTTCAAAGGCACTGTCTAAGTTTCTTATTGGGGATATGGGAATATCCTTATAAACAGGTTCTTCCACCTCGTTTCCACAGCCAACTGCCAGAGATGATTTTCCCGAATTGCCATCTAGATCTTCATGAATTTGAGGTGGCTGTTGCCTTTCCTCAGTAAGTTGTTCCGCACTGTTCTGTAGCATCCCCATCTCCCTTGAGGAGTCCACCTTAGGCTGGGAGTATGAGTGATTAATTTTGCAAGGAAAGTTAACACTTTTCTCTTTTTCATGATTGAGATTCTGTTCCAGGGAGTGTGCACTTTCACTCTGAGGTGAGTCCTCCTGTCTTACCAAGAAGATATTATCACTCTGTATATCTTCCAAACCCATTAGAGACCCCAAAGCATTTTCCATTTCACATCCTTCCTTTAGTATAGGAGTAACCCTTAGGGTTTTGTCTGGGTTGCCAAATTGTTCCATCCGCTTCAGTGGTTTCCCCTCGTAGCCACCTGCAAAGAGGGAATCTATTTCCTTTTTCTGGATTCCTTCCCAAGCATTTACCACTTCCATTGGATTGGAGGTGACACAAGACCTCTCCATTTCCCATTTCTTAGACCCAATGTCATCCCAACCCCTAGCCTCTGAAAGGTTTATTATGTCCTTAGCTAAAGAGTTTTGAGCTAGACCCTTTCCTTTTTCACAAGAATTTCGGCTACCATCAGAAAGCTCCTTTCCAATACAGTTCAAACATTCAAAGGGGGTATCCTCTATCTCTAGCTTCTGACGCCAAATACCTTCCCCTGACTTCAGTTCTAGCATTTTTGGTAGCGAGTGAATCCCCTGCCGTATTACATAGATCTTAGGGTATATGCTAAAATCTGTTTTATCCACCAACTCTTCCGACTTTACAAAGCCCCCAAACTTACTACCTATCTTTCTCAATGTTTCCTGATCCCAATACTCTTGAGGAAGATTTTTTAGTTTTATCCATACAGGGATTTCCTCTACCCTTGTTTCATTGGGGTTAAAATTCGGAGTCCAATCTTTTATGAAAAACCCTATTCCTTCCATTACAAAAGGGCCACTATTAATGATCCATTCCTTATCCTGTGTTGTTTTATAGATTACAAGATAAAAACCATTCTCCAAGGTTTTAAGATCACACTCTTTCCCCCAGTTGTGGTCACACCATGCCCGAATTTTTGTGAATGCGGGCCATTCCCCCCCCCCCATTTCATAAAAAAGGCCCTAGCTTTTAAAAAAAGAACCGAATCACTCCATTCTCTATTATCCAGAAGCAAAGAGGTCATAGTTGCATAGGAGATACTCGGCATTACCTGACTTGAGCCAGCTTTATCCACTTGTTGCTTCGGTCGCCAAAACTTTCCTTCTACCTGTCTGAAATCAATCCTCTCCGCTAAATGCCAAGACCTAAACTGCTCACCCTTTTGTGGTTGAAATCGGCCATTTCATCCACCATCATTCGGGACACCAGCCATAAACGTCTTATTAACCGGAGCCTACCAAGCCTGATTTGTTTCTGCCCGTCTGGAATTGTGGAACTTCCGGCCCCTTCGTTTATTGAAAGGCCAACAGACTTGAGCCCCTACGCTATAGTTCAAATCCTTGTGCTGTCGAAAACCCTCCCTGTGTCAACACTCCGCCATTTTTTTCAGTTTTTGACACATATTAATAATTTAATATTATTACTATTATCAATTTAAAATATTATATTCATAATCATTAAATATAATATTACAAATATTAAAACTAATATAAATAAATATATATATAAATAAATGTAATTATCAAAATAGAATAAATTCTGTAATTATTATCTGATTATGACTATGTGGTAAATAAATAACAAAGCATACCGTTAAGGCAGCAATTCCTAACCAAACTATATGCAGCGATGGATTTAAGAAAAAAAGCAGTGATTGAATTAAAATAGTGATTACCTCTAAAACAATTCATAAAGTCATTGACTACTTTGGGGAAGGGCAGCAAGGTTAGTAATAAAGAGACATGCCTCTTTGGGAGGTTGCCTCTATTTAAAAGGACGTGTCTCTTTAAGAGACAAGGGGAAATTAATAAATCTGTAGTATTCTCATGGATAGAGGGAAAAAGGGAAGGGAATGTGAATCATGAAAAAGATTAAGAAATCTGGATATAACTGTGAGTATAAGAGCAGAACTATGAAGAAAAGAAATGCAATATGATTTGAAAAGCAGCATGAGAATATAAGAATCAGCAACTATAAGAGGTTCATTAGATTTAAAATATTATTAACAGAAATATATTGGGAAGTCTAAATATAATTATATATATATATAAATGTGGTGTGTGTGTGTATGGATATGTATATGTATATGTAATTATAAAATGTATATCTATATATATATATATATATATATATATATATATATGTTGTACCCAAAACCAAAATTTTTGCTTCACTAAGGCATTTTGCTTAATTGAGTCTTAATCTTGTTAAAGTGATGTCAGAAGGTCGTTTTTGGGGTTTTCAAATATGGAGTTGGTGTCAGTATCATGTCAGTCTGTTACCAAAGAGATTTAAGAAAAGTGAAAATCTGAAGGAGAATCATCAAAATTTTCTATCTCTGGAGAAGGGAGCACATTCTCAAATAGGCGCCCTATCTTTTAGGGGCCCAGATCCTGTTTTTAGGGTTTGTCACCTCCAACAGACATTTGTCCGACATCACGTCGGCTTCGCGATGAGCTATCAAGCCTGTCAAACGGACCTGTTTCGAGCAAATTGTGGAAGATACAGTGCAAAATGAGGCGAAGACGAGAATTGGCTAACACTGGTAAAAAGCGCAGCTTTTAGAAAAGGCGCCCATCTTTTTGAGGTGCCAAATGTAGGTTTTTGGCTAAACGCAACCCAAGATGTTTATCTCACATTTGTTCAAGCTTCGCGACGATCCGTCAGTGGGTGAATCTGAGTTGCTGAAGTGCCCGAACTCGAGGTCAAACGTAGGGTCAAATCTTAGTCGATATCGAAGAAAGAGAAAAGAGCACATATTTGAGAAAGGCCTAAGCTTTTCGGCCTTTAATGCTTTCTTTAGATGATATCGATATTCAATATGTCCGTGTTACGTTCAGCTTTCCGTTCTGTCTCCGTCGTTGAAGATGTCTCAGAGCCTTGGTCGTTTTTTGTATTATTTTGTCGTTTCCAAATGGTCAGTTGGAATGAAAAGAGCAACTTTTGAAAGGGCTCTTGTTTTTCGCTCCTCGATGATGTTTTCTCTCGGGAAATGTGCTTTGCAACCGTCGTGAGAATGAAGTCAGCTCTGCAGTGAACCCGAGATCCAGTTTGAAAGTTGAGAAAATGAAAGTTATCAAGGATTTAGTTTTTCCCTTCGTACGAAATGCAGAAGTCAAAATTTGACTAAGTCTGAGAAAAAGCGCAGCTTTTGAAAAAGGCGCTTGGATTTTTGAGCCTTCAGATGACAGTTTTATGATGTGCAGTCTCAAGATATCTTTTGATCGGTTCTTGCTCAACTTTGCAATGCACCCGTCGCCCAATCGGAGAAGTTCATCAACCAGATGTCAGAGGATGAACAGAGGTCCCGGCAGGTTTTAGCTTAAATTTTCATAAAATTTGGCTAAGTCTGGAATTCGCTTGAGAGTTCAAAGTTGAATTTTCGAAAGTGAGTTGAATGGACGCCTTAACTGGAGTTCTGACTGCAGTTAGACTAAACGTTTTCTGGGTTGTCATCTTCAGTTCATATATTGGCATGTTGAGTGATCTTTCAGTTTGCATGTCGAGTTAACTAGTTTGCATGTTCAGTTAACTATTTTGCATGTTGAGTTAACTTGATTGCATGTTCACTTAACTGAAGATTATCAGTGAATGTCAACTGGAGTCCACATGCATGGCGAGTTTGGTTGCAATTGTGAAGCTTTAGTGAAGATGGCGCTTCATTGAGTGTCAACTGAAGTTCAAAAGGGACGCCATGAATAATGAAGCATTTATTTGTGAAGTATGGCGCATGAAGTTGTTATCTTCAGTTCTCAAAAGGGTCGCTATGTTTAGATATTTTATTGATGAAGCATAATTTGTGAAGCCACACACTTTACAAGGAATGACAACTGAAGTTCCAAAAGGGTTGCTATTTTTAGAATTGAAGCATAAGTGTGAAGTTGGCGAATTCATTCACTTCTTGAATGTCAACTAAAGTCTTGAAAGGGTTGCTATTTTTAGATTTAAAGCATGAAGATGGCGAATTCAACAAGGAATGTTAACTGAAGTCTAACTCGCATGAGGCTTTAAATAAGTTTGCAACTGAAGATTGAAAGGGAAACCCTAAAGCATGGTGCTTTATTTAGCGTATTTTAGTTTCAGTTAACTAAAATGAGGTCCAATTAGAAGCCAAGCGCCATTTTTCAAGCTTTAGTGCTTTATGCGAATTTCAATGATGAAAGTTTATTTATTTCAGCCATGGCGTCCATTATTTCATGATCTTTAGCTCTGAAGTTCTTATTTCTCTTGAGCGACCAGCAAGCTAAAGGTGCTACAGGTGTTAGAATTCAGCGTTCTTCGTAGCAACGAATTCAGATTGTGCAGAGGAAGAAGATTCCAGACTTTATTTTCACTTTGCATGCAGGTTTCATCAAGTTCCAGAAAAGAGATTGGCTGATTTTTCAGAAACAGACAAGCAAAACTTTCTATCTTCTGTCTTATTTCTTCTATTTCTCACCTTAGGTACTTTCTTCGCATGTCAAAGAAATTCAACACATATTCAGAATCTGATCATTTGGGTTCGCATACTTCAGCATTTGCAGCAAAACCCACGTCTTAGATTTTTTCGAGAAAATCGCCCCGTAGTCTTCATTCTGAAGCTCTGTGCTTTTTTCCGAGAATTTCTTTGCATGTGGGCCAAAATCACATCTTTTTGAAAATCAAATCATCTGGGTTTGTTCAGAATTCCGTTGTGCATAAAACCCATGTTCTAGATTTTCTCAAGAAAAATTGCCCCGAGAAGCTCTAAAACCCTTGCAGTTCTCGACTAAAGAATCTTTGTATATCAAGCTAAACGACATATTTTCGCAATTCTGACGTTGTGGGTTGTCTTAGAATCATTTTCCGGACAAAACCCATGTCTCAGAATTTTTGGTGAAAATTATCCTCCGACAGGCTATTTTTAGCCTCACCGGGGGCCATTTTTGCTTTCCGGAGAAAGTTGTCAGAATATAGTCGTGTTCACAGTCAATGGGCGAGTTTTTCATAATGCAATTCACGTAGACTGAATTCAAGACCAAATCGGTCTTAATTTAGGTTTCCATCAGAGCAGCTGACAATGAAGCATTAGGCTACAAAATAAACAGAGATCACTTCATTTACAGAGCCGCCAAAGTCACTCAGATCTTGTGCCATTATCTTCGTGAAAATGGTACCTACGCTGATCTCGAGGTTGTACAAACTGAGTTTCGGAAGCATGTTTATGATATCTTGATGGAGGTTCTGATCACATTTTCAGTAATTTCAGCGAGTTTCAAGAAGGCAATTGAAAATGTTAAAGAATGTATGCATACAGTCAAGGAAAGTGACAGAGAATTGAAGAAGCAGATTATTATTTTTGGACAGCATCAAAGTGCTAGATGACAAAGAGATCGATGAGTTCTTGGTTGAAGTGTTAGACCAAGATGACGTGGAGTGATCTTCCAGTTGTAACCTGCAGTTAATTTCGAGGGTTGAGTCATGAGCAGCAGTTAACTTGACTTCCAGTCTTTAGTTCACTTGCTGACTTAACACATGCTTATCTCATTCTTGGAATTATCAACACAGGAGTTAGGGTTAGGGTTTCCAGTTAACTGAAGGTAGTGGCCAGTTAACTTTGCTTTAAATAAGGACGTGCATGCTTGCACATTGTCCAATTAGGTTATTTGTACCCGTTAGACTGAGGGTAGTTGCCGTTAACCGTATAGTTTACTTTATTAGTGTTAGGGCATGACTTGCATGCAAGGTAAGAACTCGTAGTGAACTCAAGGTGATTTTAGGGTTACCTACACCTTGATGTATATAAATAAGAGCTTTGCTCATTTGTAAATAACTTTGCTTGAGAGAGAAATATATGCTGCGCCACCTTGCCCTCAATATTGCTCTTTTGGTATTTGTTCATGTGTCTTGCTATTATGATTAAGTGTTATGCCACATAGGGTTTCATGCAATTGTAATGGTGGATTCTTTTATGTCTTGTGAATCTTTTATCATTTCAATCAATTGTTATGCCACATAGGGTTTCAAGAGATTGAGATGATAAAGCTGTTTTGTGTATATTTACCATTGTGATCAATCGTTATGCCACATAGGGTTTCGAGAAGTTGCAGCGATAAATCTGTTTTGTGAATCTTTATCAATATAATCAAGGTTATGCCACATAGGGTTTCGTGAGATTATAAAGATAAAGGCTGTTTTGTGAAGGCTTTGCTGTTTCATCGAGTGTTATGCCACACAGGGTTCCATAAGATCGTCTTTAGTGAATTCTTAAATCTGTTTTGTGCCCAATAAGCTTGTTTAGATTGAGATGATAGTTGCCACCTTGCCTTCAAGTAGAGAATCTAAACACGCTTATCGCCTATAGTCAATCCCTCGCCCATTTCCTCATGCTCTTTCTTGAGGAAACCGGATAGATTTAAAGTAGATAGCTTAGTTGTAGTTAATGATCTAAAACCAGAAAATCCTTAGCTGCAACGCTCTTGGTTTTCTTAACCTTGTGCCTCTTCCAGCTGAGAACAAAAAGATAGGACTTAGATTACTTCTCTTTTCCATGCATTCCAGCACAACGAGGGAGCTTCCCCTCCTAATTTGAAGAGCACTCATTGCGTAGTGTACATAGCTGTCCGTACAAACCTGCACTCTAGAGGTGTTAGATTTTACGCCAACATATGTATATATATTCATGCAAGGGTAATTATTGTAGATCAAGTAGGAATAATAATGTGCATATAGATCTTTACATAGAATATATATATACTTCTAATATGCATAACTATAATCAGTCATTTGCTTTGTATTATTATGTCCATGTTCCACCATGATAGGGAAGTTGGGATCACAAGAGGGGGAATCCTTGTAACGGAGCCACTTAGATACGCCACCCGGGGGTGGGACATAATGAGCCCACGAGGGCCAAGAGGGTTCTGCCTGATTAATCAGGGTACTGCCTTTGGGTATAGGTTGGTCTCCACTAGATACGCTACTCTGGGGTGGGACATGATGAGCCCATGAGGGCCAAGGGGGTTTTGCCTGATTAATCAGGGTACTGCCTTTGGGTCTAGTTCAAGCATGAGATCCACGATTGTAATCTTACCTTCCTACCATGATGTAACATGAGGGGAGGATCAATTATGGGAAATGTTGGTTACGATGCTTAATGTAGATTCACTAATACTTAACTATAATGCCCAATGTGGAGTATTAATTGTTAGGCTATTTTAGAGATGGATTTCTAACTTACTTGTAGGGACTAAACCAGTTCAAAGTATCCTCTAGGGCCTCTTTGCTTGGGAAATTGATAATTTGGGAAAGATTTAGGGTTAACTACAAAAAGGGACATTACATGGCTCAAGACATGAATTGCAATACTCTAAATATTTGGCACTTTAGCACCAAAAATTTCCCACCATGCATCTAAAATGAGAGAAGAAAACTCAAATTTGTTGTCTTTGAGTTTTAACATTAATGTAGAAAAATGGAAAAGAAAATAATTTTTAAACTTAAATCATGCCCTTAATGGATTTACTTGGCTGTAATGTTGTCCGAGTTGCCTTGCAAATGTTTCACACAAAGAGGTCTCCTTGTGCAAGTTTGTATATCTTAATTTTAGAGATTATCTTTGCTCCAAGTTGAGGATCAAGTACCATCCACTCTATGACTGTGTAGAGCCCACTCAGAACCTCCTCATTAGCCTTGAAATTCAAGTGAAATTGGAATGTTGGATTTAAGAAACATGCAACTACATGTAAGGGCTTATGAAGTTGAAGGTGCCATTGTTAATCAATGATGTCACATATGGGATAATGGTTATCGTCAACCTCAACATAAATGGATCTACTGGTCTCTTTGGGCCTATCCATGCCTTCATATATATAGCCAATTGCGGGCTTCTCCCCGTCAACAAATTGAATGAGCACAATTAAAGGCTTTATGAACTGCAATTATTATTAAGCCTTAACATTAACACGTATGATAAAAAATAAACAAATAGAATGGAAATATAAACAAAAATAAACAAAAATATAATGGAAATATGAACTAACCTCTACGGTCTCCTTTGTCAAAAGCGAAAAGCTATACTTATTGAAAATCCAATCAACCACTACAACTCCTCTATTGGTCTTAGCATATAATGATGTAGATCACTCCTCACTAACAAAAATGTGCTTCAAAGCAACCTTTGATTGAAGCAAAGATTGCAACGTAATAAAGTTTGTTGCAAAGTAGGTTAATCCAAGACTGGCCAACTCCTTTTTGTTTGTATATTTCTTTATGAAGTTGTGGATCCAAGCATGGTTGTATATGTATTTGCAAATATTTTTACCATGCTCCACACATGTTCTATACATGCTTTGACCCATGGGGTTTGCCAAGATCCTCTAATATGAGGTCAATGCAATGAGTGGCACAAGGATTATGTGTAACTATTTGCACAACGTATTTTGTTGCATTATTTGTAACTATTTGCATAACATTTTTCTCATATCTCTTGACCAAGATTCCCTCCAAAATATCGCAAAGGAATTCAACATTTTTTGCATTCCTAAAACATCAATGGATTTTAGGAAACTGTGCTACTTGAGAAAGAAACAGTGAAATTTGAAATGTTAATGTTAATCAGTAAAGTGGAAATTAAAAATATTAATCACTAAATCAATGGGTTTTAGGAAGTACAATCACCTAAGGAAGAAATAGGGAAATTCAACAATGTTATATTTCTCTTATCTGAACAACTATCGATTATGATGGTGCAACTCGTCCTCTTTCATATTGCATGCTGTTTGTTAATTGTAGCACTCGTATCAGTCATCTTTTGAGTCAAATAGATCCCTTTATCTCCTCATCATTAGGGGTTTTGAACCCTGCCCCACAAATAGGAATGGCATCTACCATATTTTTTCAATGAGAAGACTTAAAGCAAATAAAATAAACAACATAAGTATCATAAAACTTATAGTTTAAATTCTACAAACCTCTAAATTCAAAAATTCAAGAGATGAAGAAATCAAACAATATACTTTAAAACGAAAATAATAGTTAATTATCTAGCTATGTGAAATGGAATGATATAATAAAACCAAAATTCTCGATTACACTCCTGTTGATGTGTTTTTCGTGACCGCACCAACACAGAATAAAGTTACCAACGACGACTCTATCCTCTCTTGAACAAAATCTCCTGCATGCTAAGATTGCTAGAAAGATCATGCATTCAACTCCAAGGTTCCTTCATGCAGTGGATAGTCTCAGTTGGCTCGATGTGATTTGTTGGTATTTCAAGGGGACTTATGAAATTGTTCAATAGCGGAGAAAGGAATTTGAATGCTTGAAAGGTTTGTCTATAAAGCTCTTGTTTCCTAAACTAACCAGAAGGTACTGAATTGAAATGGTTGCAGGGATAGAAGATGCTATGGACTAATCTACGCGTGGGACGTGGAGATCAATTTTCACAAGCCTAAACTAGATTCCGCTTTGCCTCACTTCGGACAGCCTCCATAGAAATGGTGCAATCTTCAAGGGGAGTTGTTGATGTGTTTTTCGTGACCGCACCAACGCAGAATAAAGTCGCCAACGGCTACCCTATTCTCTCTTGATCAAAGTATTCCGCATGCTAAGATTGCAAGAAAGTTCATGCATTCAACTCCAAGGTTCTTTCAGTGCGAATAGTCTTAGTTGGCTCGATGTGATTTGCTGGTATTTCAAGGGGACTTACGGAATTGTTCGGTAGCGGAGAAAGGAATTCAAATGCTCGAAAGATTTGTCTATGAAGCGCGGGTTTCCTATTCTAACCAGAAAGTACTGAATTGAAATGGTGTAAGGTTTAGAAAGTCTAAATCTATTCTAAGGCGTGGGACATGGCGATCAATTCTCACAAGCTTCAACCAGGCTCCACTTTGCCTCGCTTCGGACAACCTCCATAGAACCGGTGCAATCTTCAAAGGAGTAGCTCAAGGTGTTCAGATCACAACTTAGCATGAAAATACCATCACAACGACGCATATAGACACACAAATCATGATCGGAGTTAAGTACATGATATTCCAATTGACCACACAAGGCGCATTCACCGTCAGCGAACACACTAGTGGTATGGATAGACGAAGTTTGCTCAAGTTGAAGACCACAGTCCACAACTACTATCTACTTGCATGGAATGAAAATTATACTACTTTGAACTATTTTACGCTACCATTTGAATCGGAAGGACGAAGAAACCTTGCTAGCTACTCACAACAAAGACGAGATTCACCATCAATGAAAAACTCTTTTATTGAGAGAGTGTTCACAATAATTTCTTACAAAGTTTTCAAAGGGAAAACTTTCCCTCTTCTTCAAACTACACTATCAATCTATACTAAGCTACTTCTAAGTTGTCCCTCTACTCTAATTCTACTCTGATTCAACTTCTATCTCTAATTCTACTATCTCATGAATGTACAAATGAAGGGGGACTCCCCCTTTTATAGTTGGCCAAGTCCAACGGACGACTCAGATTACAATCGGCTGGATGGCCCAGATTGTGCCACCTCAGCCCTAAACAAGATTCACCCTAAAAACCGCCACCAAGAGGAGTGGGGTAATAAATGAGCCATTAATGTCAATCATCCTTCTAGAAGATTCCAACTTTGAAACGCGTTCATACTGTTCTTGATTTTCTTTTTTGTCACTTGAGCTGGGCACATACTAAGTCTCAACACTTAGCCATTTTCCTGCAACTTTTCTTCCTTCGAGGTTGAAATGTCATCTTGGATTATTTTCTTTATCACCTCAAGTCATCACCGCCTGGTCTTGACGTTCCTCCTGCAAAACAAACAAGGAGAAGATAATTAGAGCATTTCATAATATAAATTCAACTTACTCACCAGGATTTTCACGCTCTAACTTCCAAGCGTTCATTGTCTTCACTAGCCAGCTTCGCGTTTAAATTCTTCATGCCTTAGCCAAATTTCCAACCCATCTTGCATTCTGCCTGGCGCACTTCCCATTGATATTTCATTCAACTCTGGCTCGAGAAAAATGCTTTCATCCGGAATTTGATCGAAAAATATCTAGGCTCTCAACTTCAAATTCATCCGCCAAGGCAAATTTTATCTTGAAAACACGCTTTATTCCTTGCCTTAGAAAATTTTCAAATTTCCCTTAGGAAATTCATCAACCTGGTGCCAATTTAAAATATTTACCTCGGAATCCTTGGCGAGCTGTGGAAGACCCTAAAATCCATTCCTCATCGATAATCTTAAATACCCAGAAGAAAATTTTCCTCAGAATGCATCAAATTCATGGGTATATAACGAACGGGTTCATTTAATATTTTGAATTTTGAACCTTAGAAAAAATAATTTTCTACAAATTTAATACATTTCTTCATCCCTGTGAGTATCCTGTTGCTCTGACTTGAAAATTTTCTTCCATCTTATGAAGCCGGTGCATTCTGTCATATCCACAGCCAATTTTATTCATTCCTGAGAGAATTTCATTACTCCTCCAAGCTAGGCATATTTTCCCTAAGGTGATATTTAAATATCAATACTTAGGAAAATAAATTTTACCACTTCATCACTCAAGCCTAGGCGCATTTGATAGGGGGTATTTTAAATTTCAAAATTTTCCAACGCCTTGAAATATTCCTCACATAACTTCTAGGCGCCTATAGAGGAGTCCACTTTAAATTTCCCACACTTAGAAATATTTCCAAGGTCAAAATGTTCAAGGCATTTAACTTCAAACTCTTATTGTTCCTTAGGGCGCAAATAACCCCTTGTGCCTTCATTTTTAAGCACTTAGAATATTTTCAACCACTTCTTCCATGATGGCGCATTTGGAGCGGGGAGGTTTCAATTTGAAACACTTAGACATTTTTTTTTTAAACTTACTTCTCACCTCAAGGGCGCATATGGGACCTCCTACTTCCAATTTTTTGATACTTGGAATCTTCTTCTAGTTGAAATTCCCATGAGGGGCGCATTTAAGGGTGGGGACTTCAAATTTAGGATACTTAAAAACTTTCCCAAGCTCTTCATGCTAAGCAAGGCACATTTCACCCTATAAGCTTTCACTTTTCATGCCTTAGAACATTTTAGGCTCATCTTGTCTTCATGGGCGCAAATGACCCCTTCTTGTTTTAATTTGTAGCTCTTAGAAATTTTGCCAACCTTTTCCCACAAGCTAGGGAGCATACCACCTCCTCTACTTTCATGTTTTTTATACTTAGAAAAATTTCCACCCATCCCTTTTCAAGGGCGCAAATCATAGCTGAAGCTTTCAATTTTAATACCTTCACCAAATTTCTTACCTCATCCTCAAGGCTAGGCGCAAATAAGAGGGGTTACCTTAAATACCTTAGAAAAATTTTGAGTTCTCTTCTTTTAAGCTCAAGGCGTAAATGATGGGATCTTCTTTCAATTTAAGTTCCACACTTAAATTCTCTTCCAGCTCACCCTTCCAGTCAAAGGCGCATTTACCACCTTGTGCTTCCATTTCAAGTTCTAACACTTAGAAATTTTTCTAACCTTTTCATAGCCAGGCGCATATCATACCCTGAGCTTTCAATTTTTTATACTTTAGCACACTTTTAGCTAGCATACTACCCTAGCAAGGTGGGGCGCAAGTGGAAGGTGGAGCTCCAGATTTCAACTACTTAGAAACTCTCTAACTCACTCCTCAGGCTGGGCGCATATCTTCCTATGAGCTTTTAATTTTCATACTTAAGCTTTTCAACACTTAGCCTTCTTAGCTCCTAGGCGCATTTGGCAGGGGCAACTTTCAATGTTGACACTTAGAAACTTTTTCCATCACCTCTCTTGAGCTGGGCGCATTTGGAAGGTCCTGCTTCAAATTTTGCATACTTAGTAAGTTTTTAGCTCACCCTCTTCTCCTTGGGCGCATATGAGGTCCTCTACTTCCATTTTATTTGCCTTAGTCAAAATTCTTGCCTTCTCAACTCCTCCTCCCTCCCAAGGCGCATTTGGAGGGGTCCTCATCCAACTTTGCAACACTTAGAAGATTATCAGCCAACTTCAAGTTCAAGGGCGCATTTAACATACCCTACCTCCAATTTTTTACTTAGAAAATTCTCCAAGTGCCCTTCTTTGCCTAGGGCGCATTCAAGAGGTGCAGCTTCAAGTTTTGATGACTTAGTGAATTTTCATCACCCACTCTCCTCTTGAAGGCGCATATGGAGGGGTGTACTCCAAATTTCACATACTTAGAAAAATTTCAAGTCTCCTCTTCTCTCCTTAAGGCGCATTTGAGGTAGTGTGCTTCAAATTTTCAATGCTTAGAATTTTTATCACCATCTAAGTGAGTCAAGGCGCATATGACCTCTGGAGCTTCAAATTTTGAGGAGTTAGAAACTTTTTAGCAATCTTCAACTGCAAGGGCGCAATTGGAGGGGTATGCTTTCATTCTTCAAACACTTCAAAACTTTTGATCTGTCTTTGGCCTTTTAAAGCAAGTTTTGATGCTGGACCTGAAAAAATATCAAACTTGGTGGATTTCTCATCCTTTGCCGGATTTAGGGTGACTTGATCATGCTAACCCTAATTTGCTATTTTTAGAAAGTTTGTCAATTTTGCACTTCGAGCTAATTTCAAGCTCCAAAAGGCTGGATTTTACTTTGTTTTGGACCTCGGGATGTGTTTATGCTTCCGATGCCTGATATCTGTCTACACCTGCTGTTTTTAGAAAGTTACTAAAATAGCAATTGCTCAGAATGCCTTCAAGTTTTACGTGTTGATTGCTTGAAGGGTGTTGATTGTGATCAACTACCGACTTTGTGAAGTTTCCTGGGCTTCTGAATTTAGGAAACCCTAATTCTCTATACCAACCCGTTAAAAATAGTAAGTGCTTTGATTTTTCCATCTTCTCGCAGAACTCCGCTTCACCTTGAAATTCAGCCATGGATCTTTTATCAACCGCTTGACCTCGTTTCATACCGACGCTTTATGCTGGACCTCGCTTATTTTCTTGGTATGTTTGTGGAGGCTGCTTTTACTATTGATAGTAACCTTGTTTCGAGCCCTCCACAATCTCGGGATTGACTTGAAATTTGAATGACGCGCTCCTCACCACGTGACCTGCCCGTTGACGTCGGCGCCTGCTGCTGACTTTCTATTTTTAGCTTGTTTCTGAAATGACTTACTATAAATAGTAAGTGCTCCATTTGCCTTCAAATTTTATCAGTAGATAGCCCAAGGATGCCGGACAAGGGGTGGTTTACAACTCCATTTCAAAAATTTAATTTTTACCCCTCTTTTGGGTCCCGAAGCTGGAAACCCTAATTTGTTCTGCATGTGTATCAAATGACCTCTGTTTGTCCTCGTTTTTGTTGCATTGTGATCAGCTCATGATTCTGAAGTGCTGGGAGGTGGCTGCTGGGATGTACCTGCTAAAAATAGTAAGTTGCTGAAAGAGTGATTATCTCTATTTGCATGTCATATCATCGCGAAGCTCTCGAAAAACCCACAAGGAATATGCAGACATGCAAAGAAAATCCTGACATGCAAACCCTAAAAATAGCCTCGGAAGATTGAATTCTGAAAGTTGTTATCTTGCTTTGCATGTTACATCATCGCGAAGGTCTCTGAAAACCCAGAAGGAATATGCAGACATGCAAAGACAAACTCTGCATCTAGGCCCTGAAATTGGCTCCGAAAGCTGAAATGCTAAAAATAGTAAGTTGTCTGTTCCAGCGCAAATTTAACTTGTGAGTAGCTTGACATGTTCTGAATGCAGTGTGACTGTCGGATTCACAAGAATGCTGAAGGATTGCCTGTAATTGCACACTTACTAAAAATAGTAAGTACCCAGAATCTGATGAAATTTTAGTGAAAACCTGTTGGAAGCATACTAACAACAATGTTAGTCTCAAATTTCAAGTTATTCACTTCATTTGACTTCAAGTTGGCTGGAAAATTCAAAACCTTAATTTTACCGACTTGGCTAAAATCTCACATCAGACGGGCACACCCCGTAAGACAGACAGTAGAAAAGAGAGACAACGACAAAACGACCGAAAAACAAAGCCAAAATTAGGGGGTCCCCATTTGCAATGGGGCGATGTGTGAAAAAGGTCACAATAGGAGTAACTAAAGATATTTAGATTACAATTCAACAATGAAGACACTGTCACAACGACGCATACCAACATGAAGATCGTAATCGAAGTTAAGTCCACAAGTTTCCAGTGACCACGCAATGCGAACTCACCATCAGCGAGCCCACTAGTGGTATGGATAGACGAGGTTTGCTCAAATTGAAGACTACATTCCACAATTACTAACTACTTGCATGAAATGAAATTTACTTTACTTTAAGCTACTACTCGAATTAGAAGGACAAAGAAACCTTGCTAGCTACTGACAACAAAAGACGAGATCATCATCAATGAAAACTCTTTTTATTGAGAGAGTGTTCACAACAATTTCTTACAAAGTTTTCAAAGGAAAAACTTTCCTTCTTCTTCAAACTACACTATCGATCTATGCTATGCTACTTCTAAGTTGTCTCTCTATCTTCCTATCTCTACTCTAATCTAATCTAATCTCTACTGTCTAATGAGGTACAAATGAGGGGGGATGCCCCTTTTATAGATGGCCCAGTCCAATGGACGGTTCAGATTACAATCAGATGGGTGGCTCAGATCGAGCCATATAAGCCCTAACCCTAAAAACCGCCATCAAGAAGAGTGGGGTAATAAATAAGCAATTAATGTCCACCACCCTTCTAGAAGATTCTTGTCCATAGACGCGTTCGCATTGTTCTTGTTCTTCTTTTTGACTATAAATTGGATGAGTCTGATTATCATGGCTTCTGTTTCTTGGACTGGTGTGGCAAATACGTTCTCGATTTGACTTCAAGGCGACAGCTTCTTTCTCCTGCTCGATGATGCTTTTCTTCTCAACTAACATTCTCTAACTT
>VDFB02040577.1:0-16369 GCA_007258455.2 Sequoia sempervirens | reverse complement strand
CTTGACTACTATTTTTGGTTGCATTGGTGAAGGATAAGGATTCATGATGTTAGATTACATGGATACAGATTGAAAAGATGGGAATGGATTATTAGAAGGAAAGAAAAGGTGATGAAAGGATAAATAGGATGAATTTGAAGAAGATCGAAGAAGGGGATCTTAATATTTTTTTCAATATTAGAAGATCTTGGATGGCAATGGACTAAATCTCAAATTAGGATTTAGGTTTAGCTCAAATTGGGATTAGATTAAAGCTCAAATTTAGATTGGATTGAAGATCAGATTAGGATTTTATTAAAGCTCAAATTGGGATTGGATTAAATCTTAGATTGGGATTGGATTGGAGGATATGATAGGATTGATTCTAAACCAAGTTCAGGGGTTTAAACTAGATGATGTAAGGTGCTAACAATCAATTTTTTCCAGATTTGGCTTATTTTCAAAAAATTTCAATTTTTTCCATTTTAGGTAATTTCATATGCATATCTTTGAGAGTCCATTTTTTTTCCCAAAATATTCTAAAAAATTATGTAAGATGAATTTACAACTAACATCATAAATTTGAAACATGAGTTCTAAGTTATTAATGAAAATGACTTTTTAAAAATTGGAAAAAAAAAAACACTAAATTGCAATTTTGAGGGTCAAGATGAAAGTTTCAAGCTCCAAAAAAGTACCAAGATGGGGGAAAACTGATGTAAGGTTGGTTGGGAATCCACATGCCACCTCATAATGCATGCACCCATAAAATTTCAGCCCAAATGGACACCCAAGTCAAAAGTTATGACCTCTGGAACTTCCTGCATCAAAATCAAAACCCCTAAAACGAAGTCTAGGTGATTGGAATCGATGAATTGATGATGGATGTGGACTCTAATGATTTTCTAAGATGCACCTATGTGATTTGATCAAGGAAACGATGAATTTTAGAAAGTGTTGATGAATGGGAATGACGATGACAAGAAGACAGATGAAGGTCTGTTCTTGGGAAAATTCGCCTATTTGTGAAGGAAAATTCACCTGTTCATGGATTGTAAGGAAAATTTTCCTATTTGTAAGGAAAATTTTCCCATATTGTGGCTAAATCAAGGAATAGGAGAACTTGCAAGGAAAATTCACCCAAACACTAGGTGAAGTCACCCAAAACTTAACAAATTCACCCAAAATTCAAAGGACCTAAGGAATAGGTGAATTTGCAAGGAAAATTTACCCAAACTGATAGCAGGTTTGCCCAGATGCAAATGACATAGGAAACAAGAAAATTTTCCTAGCAAATTTGCCCAAACTGACTACAGGTTTTCCTAAACAACTAGCAGTTCATCCAAACAGCTACAAATTCACGTAATTAGCTACAAATTTGCCTAAATAGCTGCAAATTCACCCAAACACTAAGCAAATTCACCCAAATAGCTGCAGATTCACCCAAATAGTTGGAAAACTCACCTAAACTCAAGGAAATAGGTAGATTTGACTTTTAGGATTGCCTAACGGGGTAACAACCTTGCTTGTTTCTTTAAAGGGATGGACAGGGACGAATTCACCTAAAAACAGGATTGCCTAATGGGAAAACAGGCTCGCCTAATTAACAAATGGACTCTGCTAACAAACAAACAGACTCAATGAGTAGACAAATAGATGCCCCTGATGGAGAAACAAACCCCCCTAATAGATGAACAGACTCTCCTAACGAATGAAGAGACTCCCTTGAAAAATGAACGGACTCCCTTGATGGAAGAATGGACTCAACTAAACCTAGACTTAGATGGATGGGGACTTGAATAGAAGATGAGATTGGCTGTTCAGGGAGAAAATTTTCCCAAATTGATGGAAAAATTTCCCAAGTATGTTGCAAATTCGCATGTTCTCAAAGAATGGGCGAATTTGACAAGTTGAAGGATAAGAGATACAAACTCAGACTGATAGTAAAATCGCCCCTTTAGGGAGAAAATTCACCCAAAGTAGTAGAAAATTCACCCAAACAAGGAGAAAAATCACCTATTCTATAGAGAATCATGTGAATTTCATGAACAGGGACTAACAAACTCACCTAATGGATGAACAGACTCGCGTATTGCAAGAAACGAGAGAAAATGGGGTCACCTAAGAAAGTGACCCATAGGCAAATTCACCTCTGTCAAAGGAAAATTCACCCAAACAGGGAGACCTGGATTGGAATAGGATGCAAAATAGTTGATTGTGGTAAAGGATGACAAGCATGAAAAACAATAGACAGAAGCCCAAGGATGACTCAACCGAAAAGAAAAACACTGGTATAGCACAAAGACACACCAGGCAACATGATCCTAGAATTAGTGATAAGGATTTGCAAACACAGGCCTCTATCTAGGCTGAACAAGGCTATCTCGTGAGTACCCGATGTACACACAGTATGTGGGGCACAACCATGAACACCAATCTGTCACTAGTTTGAGCTAGGAGCCCCAATGAGGTATTGGAAACTTGGACCAACTCTTCATGTCTTATCTAGGTATCACCCTAGCTTTGATGCTCCGCCAAACATGACACGACTAGATTAGGGTATAGCTTTGGATCTCCCCCCTTTATATACCTTGCTAGTAACATGTGGTTGGGATCATCCCATGGGGTGATGAAATCCCCAAGTAGGTCCCGCTAAAGGAAGAAGATACTAGATGTTTTCGACTAGTCCCTAGGCTCACACATAGCGCAAGGGGAGAGCTTAGACATACTAGCACGTCCTAGATTGACACAAGTGGACTAGAGTGAACTGTGATTTCTCATCACCTAGGATTGCCAAATGGAGCAAGGGGATTGGATACGTCAACAACCCACTCACAAACAAAACAAACAAGTAAATTTGACCCTCTAATTAGTTCTATGTGTGCCTAACTAGTATGAAAAATAACAAGCAAACTAAACTAAAAGAGCTTGGATAGATCGTTCTACAAGAAAAATTTAGTAGTTTTGAACTTTCGGCCTTGGATGTAAATGAGAAATAGTTGCACAGAACATTAGTGAAAAGAAGACACTCACAAAAAAACAAGGTATTGGGTTAGTACCTAAAATGAAAGCAAATGGAAACTGAAAACTAAAAGTTTAGTTTTTTGTTTTACCTCAAATTCACCTATGTTTGAGGAAAATTTGCCTGTTTTGATGGTAGGTTCACCTGTTTTGATGGAAAATTCACCCCTGTACTAAGCATGTTTTCCTATCTATTGATCAGATTCACCTATCTAGACTCAAAAAAAGTTTGCTTGTCTCAAAAACTAGAAGCAAATTCACCCCTTTGTAGGTGAAAATTTGCATGTTTACTGAAAATGGAGAAAATTCGCCCAAACTTGTCAAATGGGTGAATTTGTAAGAGGAAGATTTGCCTCTATTGCAAGTAGATTCACCTAAATAGGTGACAAATTCACCCCTTGAGGGTGCAAACTCACCCATTCAGGGCGGATTCACCTCTGTGTGTAAACTTGAATCTACAAAACTTGAAACAACAAAGATCACGAAAGAATAGACCCGTTTGTGGGTCCCACCAAGTGTACCAAAAATGTGTGTAGTTGAAATCTAACCCAAAATGATGCAAAACAAATGAAATGAAAAAGGAAGAAAAACACAAAACAACACCTCAAGATTAGGGCTTAAGTTGAAACTCAAACTTGAAAAATACAATGAAACCCATTTTTACCTTGTTTGAGCTTGATGGAGTTGTTTTCCCCGGTTGATGGCTTGATATGTGTGCTCTATGTCAATTTTGACAGCATAACGACTTTTTGTAGCTCGATTTGGATGTAAGGATGGATGAAAATGGCTATGGATGCAATATGGATGCTTGAGAGATTGAGATGGTTAAGGTTGCTAGAGAATATGGTTAGAATGGCTAGGGTTTCAAAAATGGCTGAGTGTTAGTAATGTAGCCAAGGGAGATGAAATGAACGATGGAGATTGAAAGAGGACAAAAGATCAATGGCTCAGATCAAAGAGTTGTCTAAAGAAATTAAAAATTCCTTTATAATGTGCATGGGGATGATAAAAGGAATTAAAAATTCCTTAGAAACCTTGGATGAATAAAATGAAATTTAAAATTCCATTGGGAAGGACATGGGGATTGTAAATGGAATTAAAAATTCCATGAGAAGGCCTTGGGAAGACAAAAAGGAATTTAAAATTCCTTGGGGAATGGGGAGAGTTGACCAAGGGGATGATTAGACTATTTGATCAATGATTAGAAGACAATTAGGTAGCTAATGAGGATTAAGAGCCAACTTGCAAAAGTTGGAGGATGTGACACATCCTGATCATGGATTAGACATGTGCACACCCCTAATGATGGGATTAGAAGGTGGATTATGATTAAGTGAATATTATGGGGGATGGGAGATGAAGGGAATTAAATAAATGGATTATTTATTTAATTATTTGGAGGAAAGGAATAAAGGGTAAGGTATTTAATTATTTAACTAAATACCTTAGGGATTTAGAGGACTTTAGGGGTATTAATCAAATAATAGCAATATTACTTAATTAATGCAGATAAGAGGATATTTAGATGAAAAAGGCTAAATTTGACCAAATGTAAGTGGCCAAATTTAGGTGTCTACAGACCAAGACACTTATTGTTCAGAGCATAAGAAGTCTCTTTAGGAACAACCTCCTCACACCTAAACTAGAACAGATCCCTTATTTGTTCTTTTGACCAGCTTGGATCTCATACAACCTATCCACCTTTGCAAAGTGAAATAGCAATGGGGGGAGTAAAATGATCAAAAATACATTGAAAATTTTGTTGAGGCTCTAGATGGAGTCACACAATAGGGGAAAAAATCTAAGCATCCTCAAGGATGTTGGAATTTGTGCCTCAATTCTTACTGACTTGAAACTCCTTGAAGGAAAATTCAGTGTGACATCATGGATGCCTGGCCAACTAACTGTTCTAAATCTTTGAAATGTTCCTATCACTATGATAGGGTTGATGTCTGGTCAACAAGTCTATCACTGTGACCTTGTGTGTTCACTATGACCTTTTGGCGAGTGGCAATCTTCTAGCGACAGAGTGATCTTATCGGGCATAGGGGAGATTTGGCCGAAGCATCTACAATCGGTATGAGGTCTCACTGACTTGGATTGTCTCACTGATAGTATATGGTTTATCGGTGAGACAAGGGTTTCATCAAGATTTCTTCACGAACTTAAGATGTCTCACCGAAACCATTTTGCATATGGTCATCAGCGTAACCTATTGTTTTGCTATGTGTCTCTATGAGTATGAAAGGTCTCGCTGACTGGGATGTAAAGCTATCAGGGTAACATGTGGTCATGGGGAGATGTCTCAATGATGCAGCTTGGTCACACTGATAGGAGTGTTCTCGTGGTGTCTTTGCAGTAACAAAAGATTTCATTGAGAAGTCTTGGCGACTCGGGTAAGTCATGCCGATGGTCTTCGGTAAGACTTGGGGTGCTCGGGGAGAGGTCACAGTGAAACACTTGAGTCTTGCCGACAGGGTCATTTGGTGTAAGTTGTGTCTTACGGTATGATTTCTTAGAGAAACACTTGATTCTTGTTGATAGGGTCATTCGGTGTAAGCTGTGTCTTGCGGTATGATGTCTCACCGAAATACTTGAGTCTTGCTGATAGAAGTTAGGCTTTGGTGTAGCATGTTGTGGTCGATGGGAAGTCTTGGCAAGAATGTAGTGTCTTTCTGATAGTTTATCTCATTGCTGTGACTTCTGACCTCGATATGAGTCTCTCTGAAATGTGATTGTTACACTGAATGGATATCACTCATCGACATGACTTGAAGACTTTGATAAGAGCTCTTGACGAGTGTGGTATGTCTTACCAATGGTCTCTCTGAGTTCGCTATGACTTATGGTTTTTGATATGAGTCTTGTCGAATGAGAAACCTCTTGCTGACTATTGGGGAGCCGATATCGATAGCGAATTCTTTGTGGCATCGAGGAGACACTGTTAGTGTCTCACCAATATGTCAACAAAGTGTGAACGTCATTGACTATGTGATCATCCTGTGTGGCATCCTCCTGGACCAATCAGAGGAAGTAGTTTTCAACTGATGATGGTTGGATTTTTGTAATTGTTGTGATGCTGGAGAAAAACAACTTGTAGGGAAAAATATGAATCAGCATGGAAACTTTCTTCAGTGGAGTTCTGGTGGATAAGGATGCACATAAGACAAAATCAGAATGTGATCAGATTTAAAGCGGACCAATTCTGTTAAGACGAATGATGAGTTGAGTCGGTGGGTTGAGAGGATTTTCTATAACTGATGAACAGTGAATGAAGCTACAAAAAAATACCAAAGAGTTGTATCTCTAAATTGTATGTAATATTTTGTTACTGTAATACAAAGTGATTCAACTTGGTGTGGTGGGTTTTTTCTCTTAAGGGTTTCCCACGTAAATTTGTTATTCATTGTCTTTGTGTATTTGCTCTTTTTCTAAAAATCTTTCATTTGTGTCTTAATTAGATTGTAATTTGAAAAATTAAAAGCCTTGCATTGCATTCTTCCCTATGGATTTGACATTAGGAAAGTGTTTCCACACCTCTTCTTTCCTTACAAGTGGTATCAGAGCCTGGCCAGTTGTGTTGTCCTTGTGAGTGGGTTGGGTTTTTTGTGTCAATCCTTTTCCAGTGGGAGTTTTGTAGAGGTCTGATAATTTAATTGTAGATTGAGATGGCAAGCACATCCGGAAGGATGGAAATAGAGAAATTCAATGGAAGCAATTTTGAGATGTGGAAACTCAAAATGGAAGATATGCTAGTTGATCGAGATCTTTGGACTGTTGTGTCTAGAACAATGCCTCAAGGCATGAAGCAAGAGGATTGGTACCTAGCAGATAGAAAATCTAAAGGGCTGATAAGGCTCTATTTGGCAGACTCTGTTCTTCTGAATGTGCATGAAGAAAAGACTGCCTCTTCCTTGTGGAAAAGACTAGCATCCATTTATCAAGGCAAGTCCTTGGTGAACAAGTTGTTCTTGAAGAAGAAGCTATACTCTTTGAGAATTTAGGAGGGAGGATCTGTTGCTGATTACTTGAATGTTTTCAACATGTTGATTGCCCGCCTGACATCCGTTGGTGTAAAGATTGAAGATGAAGATCATTGCATGCCGCTATGTTCTCACCGGGATTCTTGGATCATTTGGTGATGGCTATAGGAGTACAACATCCACATTCAAGATGGAAGATGTTGTTTCTTTGTTATCATCGTAAGAGATAAGAAGAAAATCTTCCGAGATGGCGAAGGAGGCTCTTGCTATTTGAGGCACATTGAAAGAAAAAGGCAAGAAGGACAAGAAGTCCAAATCGAAGTCAGAAGGGAGATCAAAGTCTCCCAGTAAGAAGTCCAAGGTGAAGTGTTGGAACTGCGGGCAACCTAGTCATGTCCGAAAGGACTACAAGGAGGAGAAAAAGAAGAAGAAGAACTCTTCTGGAAATGATTCTTCTCATAGTGATGCAAATGCCTTCATTGCAGCTTTGGCTACATGGGCACGATGATGTCCTAACATTGATTCTTAGAGCATCTTTCCACATGACATCTCATAGAGAATGGTTCACGGCGCATGAAGAAGAATACAATGGTGGAAAGGTGTACTTGGCAAGTGATTCATCTTTGATATTGTTGGTCATGGAAGAGTCGTGAATTCACCTCGGGATGGAAGAGTGAAGGAATCAATGATGTGATGCATATACTCAAGTCCTGCCTCGGAACCTACTTCTATAAGTAAGTTGAATGATATTGGAGTGCAAGTCACATTCTCTGGAAATGGCCGCAAGATGACTAGAGGCTCTATAATGCTAGTAAGAGGTGCTCATATTGGTACCTGGTACAAGCTGGATGCACTGGTTGTCCAATGCAATAGTGTCTCTGCAAATTCACTTAAGGCTACTCATGGAGATAAGAAGGAAAACATTCTTGATGGTGTAAACTCCATGGAGGTTAGACTTCCAGCAGAAAAGACTATGCTCTGGCATCATAGGCTTTTTCACATTAGTGAAAAAAGGTTTTTAAAACCTTGAAAAATAAAAACTCGGGTAGAAGGATTGAAGATTGTAACCTTGAGTTTGAATTTCAGGACATTGCATATATGGAAAAGCAACACCGTTTCTTTTTATTCTGAAGGTCTTCTACAAATCTTCTAGTTTGCTTGATTATATATACATATTCCCGATGTGTTTTGGTCCAGTTGAATGTTCCTTCTATCTAAATCAAGATACTATGTCGCTTATTGATGATTATTCTAGGACATTTGTTTATTTTTTCAAAAGTAAAGAAAAAGTGTTCAATCACTTTAAGGAATTTAAAAACCTTGTGGAAAATCAGACTAGAAGAAAAATAAAATGTTTAAGGACTGACAATGGCGTTGAGTTTTGTTCTGATGAGTTCGAGAGGTATTGTAAAGATCATGGGATTAAAAGACATAAAACTACGCCCTACACTCCACAAAAAAATGGAGCTGTTGAAAGGTTCAATAGGACAGTGATGGAAAGAGCACGAAGTATGTTGAACAGTGTTGGCTTGGAGGAGAAGTTCCCGGCTGAAGCAATATCTACAACATGTTACTTGGTAAAATCATTCTCCTAACTTTGCCTTGTTGAGAAGACACCTTTGGAAGCATGGCCTAGAAGGAAGCCCTCTAAGACATATTCACGCCTTTGGTAGTGAGGCATATGCACATGTTCCTTTGAAAAAGATCTGCTGGAAAAAAGTCAGAAGTGTATTTTTATTGGCTATAGTGCTGACATAAAAGGATACAAGCTTTGGAACCTTGAGACTAAGAAGGTTGTGTACAGTAGAAGCATTATCTTTCGTGAGCTGAAGCCTTCTACTTTGGATCTGCAGTTAGAGAAGAAATCCGAAAATAAAAAGGGTGTAGCAGAAATTCCTCCGACACAGATAAAGAGGAATTGAAAAATCAAAATGTACCTGATAATTCCAGGAGCCTGGCTAAAGTTCGAAGTTCTAAAGAAGATGAAGAACCACCTTAGCCTCAGCCTGTGAGGAGATCAACTCGTAAAAGAAAGCAACCTCATAGGTATGGGTTTTCTTTAATTGAGTCTACTTGTGCCTATGCTTTAATTTCTAGCACTGATGAACCTAAGACTGTGAAAGAGGCATTTAAAATGTCTGATGCAAACTCTTGGTTGGAAGCCATGAATGAAGAAATGGCATCATTAGAAAGGAATGATACCTGGAGTTTGGTGCCATTGCCTAAAGGAAAAAAAGCTGTGGGCTGCAAATGGGTGTTTAAAAAGAAAATAGGTCTAGATGGTAGTGTGGAAAAATATAAAGCAAGGTTGGTTGCAAAAGGTTATTCCCTTGTAGAGGGAATTGACTATGGAGAAATCTTTTCTCCTATAGCTAAGTTGACATCTATTAGATTTATTTTGTCACTTGCATCAACGTGTGACTTAGAGATTGAACAGATGGATGTGAAGACAACATTTCTTTATGGTGATCTTGAAGAAGAAATTTATATGTCCCAAATTCGAGCACTTTGTGGAGAAAGGTAAAGAAAGACCGGTTTGCAAGTTAAAGAAATCTTTGTATGGTTTAAAACAGTCCCCTAGAATGTGGTACCAAAAGTTTGACATGTTTGTTTTGCCATTGGGATTTGTAAGATCAAAATGTGATCACTATGTGTATTACAAAGCTAAAAGTGATCAAATTCTTATTATTGCTCTGTATGTTGATGATATGTTGTTTATAGGCAATAGTAAGCTAATGATTTCTAATCTTAAGTCTCAGTTGTCTGCAAAGTTCAAAATGAAAGATCTTGGTGCAGCAGGGTACATTATGGGAATGGAAATAACTGTGGATAGGAATGATAGAAAAAAAATTTGGCTCACCTGTATAAGTATATATCATGACTGCTCTAGAGAGATTTTGTATGACTGAATGAAAGCAGCTAGTTGTTCCAGTTACACAAGGAATGAAGCTATCTGTTGAACATTGTCCAAAATCTTCTTCTAAGATGGAGGACATGACTGGTGTGCCTTATGCAAGTGTAGTTGGCAGTCTTATGTATGCAATGGTCTATACAAGGCCAGACATTGCCCAAGAAGTGGGAGTTCTTAGTCGCTTTATGGCTAATCCTGGAAGAACATATTGGGATGCTGTGAAGAGAGTGTTTAGATATCTGAAGGGCACTTCAGACTATGCTTTGTGTTACCATGGTAACTTGGTTGAATCATAGAGAACTCTCAGTATTTGAGGTTATGTGGACTCTAATTGGGTAGGGGACATTGACAGCAGAAGATCCACCAGTGGATATATTTTCATGATGAATGGTGGTGCAGTGAGTTGGATGAGCAAGAAAGGCTGTAGTTGCTTTGTCCACTATATAGAGGCAAAAATACATGGCACAACACATGCATGTAAAGAAGCAATGGTTAAAACATTTTTGTTCTAACATTGGTTTTGATGCAGAGAAGATTACTATCTATTGTGATAGTCAAAGTGCTATATGTTTGGCAAAGAATCCTACTTACCATGCTAGGACGAAACATATAGATGTACAGTATCACTTTGTACAAGATATGGTGGAGGATGGGAAGGTCTCTTTGGAGAAAGTGGATACTCTGGAGAATGTTGCAGATGCATTAATGAACCCTGTGAGCACAGAAAAGTTTAGGTGGTGTGCCAGTTTGATGGGCCTCTTGGCCCATGATTTTCAATAGTTTTATTATGTCTTGGAGGTGTCAGTAAGATCTTCATCAAGTGGGAGCTTGTTGGAATCTTTGCCTCAATTCTTACTGACATGAAACTCCTTGAAGGAAAAGTCGGTGTGACATCATGGATGTCTGGCCGACTAACTGTTCTGAATCTTTGAAATGTTCCTATCACTATGACAGGGTTGATGTCTGGCTGACAAGTCTATCATTGTGACCTTGTGTGTTCTCTATGACCTTTTGGCGAGTGGTAATCTTCTGGCGACAGAGTGATCTTATCGGGCATCGGGGAGACTTGGCCAAAGTGTCTACAATCGGTATGAGCTCTCACTGACTTGGATTTTCTCGCCGACAGTAAATGGTTTATCAGTGAGACAAGGGTTTCATCAAGATGTGTTCGCGAACTTGAGATGTCTCGCCGACACCATTTTGCATATGGTCATCGGCGTAACCTGTTGTTTCAGTATGTGTCTCCACGAGTATGAAAGGTCTTGCTGACTGGGATGTAAAGCTATTGGGGTAACATGTGGTCATGGGGAGATGTCTCAATGATGCAGCTTGGTCACGTTGACAAGAGTGTTCTCGTGGTGTCTTTGCGGTAACAAAAGACTTCGTTGAGAAGTCTTGGCGACTTGGGTAAGTCACGCCGATGGTCTTCGGTAAGACTTGGGTGCTCGGGAAGAGGTCAGAACAAAACACTTGAGTCTTGCCGATAGGGTCATTCGATGTAAGCTATGTCTTGTGGTATGATGTCTTAGAGAAACACTTGAGTCTTGCCGACAGGGTCATTCGGTGTAAGCTGTGTCTTGTGGTATGATGTCTCCCAAAACACTTGAGTCTTGCCGATAGAAGTTAGGCTTCGGTGTAGCATGTTGTGGTTGATGGGAAGTCTTGGCGAGAACGTAGTGTCTTGCTGATAGTTTATCTCATCATTGTGACTTCTGACCTCGATATGAGTCTCTCCGAAATGCGATTGTTACGCCGAATGGATATCACTCGTCGGCATGACTCAAAGACTTTGATAAGAGGTCTTGACGAGTGTGGTATTTCTTGCCGATGGTCTCTCTATGTTCGCTATGACTTATGGTTTTTGATATGAGTCTTTTCAAATGAGAAACCTCTTGCCGACTGTTGGGGAGCCGATATCGATAGCGAATTCTTTGTGGCATTGGGGAGACACTGTTAGTGTCTCACCAATATGTCAACAAAGTGTAAACATCATTGACCATGTGATCATCCTGTGTGGCATCTTGCTGGACAAATCAGAGGAAGCAGTTTTCAACTGATGACGGTTGGATTTTTGTAACTATTGTGACGCTGGAGAAAAACAGCGTGCAGGGAAAAATCTGAATCAGCATGGAAAATTTCTTTGATGGAGTTCTGGTGGATAAGGATGCACAGAAGACAAAATCAGAATGTGATCAGATTTAAAGCAGACCAATTTTGTTGAGACGAATGATGAGTTGAGTCGGTGGGTTGAGAGGATTTTCTGTAACTGATGAACAGTGAATGAAGCTACAAAAAAATACCAAAGAGTTGTATCTCTAAATTGTATGTAATATTTTGTTACTGTAATACAAAGTGATTCAGCTTGGTGTGGTGGGTTTTTTCCTGTAAGGGTTTTCCACGTAAATCTGTTGTTCATTGTCTTTGTGTATTTGCTCTATTTCTGAAAATCTTTCATGTGTGTCTTAATTAGATTGTAATTTGAAAAATTAAAAGCCCTGCATTGCATTCTTCCCTGTGGATTTGACATTAGGAAAGTGTTTCCGTACCTCTGCTTTCCTTACAAAGGATGGGTTTTTGTGAGGAATGGAGGGTCTTAAAACTTGGGATCTCCAACATAGGAGATGTAGTTGATGGCTTAGGAGGTTCACTAGTGGTTTCAAGAGGCTAATTAGGATTCTTGAAACTCATGAAGTTATGCTTGTGTACCTTTTGCACAATGAGCTATTTTGGGACTAATGGAGATGTTTGTTTGAGACTAGGCATATAAGGGGTTGCCTAAGTCTCAAGAATTTATTCTAGAGCAAGGGAAATTCTGAGTTGCTCTTTCCTAGTAGTAGTTCCCTTTGATGTATACTCATATTTTTTTTTCCTTCTTTCTACCTCCAATTGTTTCCCATACCTCCACTAAGCTTCCATCTTTTTCTATTAAGGATAGTGAGCTTGATGGACAAGCTCATCTTGTTGTGGAAAATAACCTTCCTACCCCTAATAGGCTTGATTAGCCTACTCCTATTTTCGTTCAAACTCTTGTTGCCTTTGAGTATAATCCATCCACCTATTGAAATGTAGCAATATGCTTGTACTTTCATTTGTACTCATTTACAAGAACTTTGGGGCTGACTTGGAGAGTAATAAGGTTGATTTACAAAATTTCGAGTCTCTTGGGGTTGCTAATAGGAATATGTGTGTTTCAAAGAAGACTAAGAAGGGGGGTGGGTGGTAAGAATTTTGAAAATATTGAAAACCCATAATAGTAGGGTTATGTGAAATAAAAGAGGAGGCATAACCAACCATATATTGTTGATTAGGAGGTACAAATTTGGTGCTTGCATGATACAAGGGAGTATACATATGGTTTACATAATAGTTTGACATTATTTAAGCATGGAAAAGAAGGAAACCCTTTGAAATAATTTATAAAATAAGAGAATAGGACTTCCCAACCAAATATCTTGGGTACATACCAATAGAGTCACCCAAAACTGATATTGTAGAGTCACCAAGTGCTTGTAGAACTACCTCCAAAGGCTATAATGTTGAAGAAGGTACCACTTCATCAACAAAATGAACTAAAAATAGTACTTCTTGAACTAGTATATTTGAATGGAGTCACGATGGTGTTTAAAGATATGCCTCAAAAGGAAAAATGCACTAGAGAAAACACAAAATTCCTCAGTGAAAAAGAAACTAGTTCCACTGGGCATGCCAAAAATAGTTGTCACATGAAATTACACCTTGCTAAAAATGGGGTTCAACATTCTAATGAAATAATGGAAATGACCTCAAGGTGTGGGACCTTGCGCATATGAGGTCAAATCTTCATAAAAGGCCAACTTCCTCTTTCGATCTAAGTGCAATGTGTTGATCCAACCCATTACATGAAATACTACCACTACCCTACTCTAATAGCTCATAGGGGAAAAAGGGAAGAAGGAAAGCATGAAATGGAAATGGGAGGTGGTACACCAAGATGGAAAATGTATTTCTTCTTGACCAAGATTGCACAACACCGATGAAGAGGGACTAGGAGACTCACACAGATCTCTATTTGGTTGATTCCCAAAGGAAAACATGGAGGTTAGCGTATGATAAGGTGTTGGAAGGAAAGGGGTATTCTCAAGAAGCAACTATAAATAATTTAACTCAAACATATATACATGGAAAGAGAGAAAAAACACTTAGACATGTAGGTAATGAACTTACACAAACATAAAAAAAGATGTTAAAAGGAAAGATTAATCGATTTCTTTGATGTAGAGGCAACAACCAATCTTTACAATTGTAGAGATGTAAAAATACATAATTCTGCCAGAGAAATCCCCTAGAGGAGCCAGAGGAAGAACCCTTAAAAAATATCTTTCCTTTATAGATCAGGCATAACTTGGAACCACAAACCAAACCCTAACCCTAACTAGGTTAACAATGAAGTTTGTGCATGAAAGGATGGAGCCATCTCGTGAAAATCATGATTAGGGCATGGATCCATCAAAATGGTCAACAACAACAATAAACACGAATGGGAACTCATAAAATCCACTTGCAGAAGTTAAAGAATGTAATGAATCTTTTCCTTGTCACCCAAAAGTCAAAATAGGTTGCTTAGAAAGGTGGTTTGAGCATGTCACTACCCAAAAAACATGTCAAATCCAATAAATATTTGGGCTTTGGGCCTTAAAGGATTTATTTTCTATGCATTAAATGGTTTGGAGCCGTGAAAGAGAATTTTCATCAAAGATCGGGCATCAGGCCTGCTTCATACCTAATGCTTCATTAGTATTGGACCATCAAGGATCATATTTTGGGTGTTCACCATACCATTTGTAGAAGAAAGGAAGAGAGAAGGTTGAAGGAGTGAACTGTAAAGTCCAAAAAGGTCACCCTTGTCGGGTGTCAAAGATTGAGGAGAAGGATTACACCTTATCACAAAGAAAAAAAGAGTAAAGGAAAATCCTAATGACTGAGGCCTAAAATATTTAGCCTTAACCAAAACTTCAAAGGAAATGTCAGAGATTGGGGAGTAGGAAGAAGAGATACCTCTTACCAAAGAAAGGTAATAGGTAAGGGACAAGGCCGATGTGCGAAGTCTGAAAGGTACTATTGGATGTCAGGGGTTAAGAGGGAGGATTACTACTGACCAAAAGTAAGAGGTAAGAGAGGAAGCTGACACATAAAATTCCAAAACCTTGACACTTAGACGAGTTTCCAAAGGAAGGAGTGAAGGTGAGAAGGAAGAAAGGTGGAAGATGAGGGCCCAATGCCTGAAAGCCAAAAATATATTTCAAGGATTGGGGATTGGGAGGAAGGCTTAATGCCTAAGATGAAAATATAGAAGGAAAAAGTGGGAAGCCTGATCCTTGAAGTCTGACAAATCAATACTTAGATAAATCTTGAAAATCTTACTCAGGTCTTCGATGATCGTAGGTAAGGCTTAAGGCTTGCCAAGAGAGAGAAATAATTGTTAAAGGGTAAGACTGGTGACTAAAACCTGAAACACAACATAGAAAGAGGTAAAAGAGAAGGAAGATCAAGGGTGGTGGAGAAGGTATGCCAAAAGAGAGGTATGTGAAAAATAAAAATCCTGAAAGTCTAGGACTTAGCTAATTTTAGGAACCTCCTCAAGGAAAATTCATGCAATATGGCCCAATTAGGATATCTCAAATTGGTTATCAATGTGTATAGGAGTGAATTTTCACCCCTTACACAAATTCCCCTTTTGTACATCCTCACCTTAGGAAACCAAATCCAAAGTTAAAATTCCACATCAATTGGCTAACTTCCTTCCACTTGGTGTCTATCTGTTGTGTTGGTAGAATAATATTTGTCGGGGACACCCATGTGATGCGCTTATGTCTCTAACAGATTCCTTCATCTAAAACTGGCAGAGGTGTTACACTTACTATTGGGAACAGTTTGTAACATCCCTCTTTGACCAACTGACCTTGAAAACAATAGATTCTTCCCTCTTCTTCCTTCAAAAACACTCTTCATTCATTTCATCTTCTTCACAATCTCTTTTTGCAATCTTCAAGCATTAAACTTCATTCTCTTGTAATTCTCCTCTCAATAGCACTTTAGCACTCCATTACAATAGCAAAAACACTCTGTCAACTCCATAAAGCAAGTGTGAAGCAAGCCATTGCAACAAGGGCTTGAGGTTTTGCAACACCTCCCTTCATTGTAGTTGAGGTTGTGGTGATTGTCCAAGTCCTCTTTTCTCATCCATTGGCTAGTGAGCTTTTGGTGGAGGTGGTAATGTTTCATTCCTCTCCTTTGTGATTTGATTGAGTAGCTATATATTGTTTTGTAGTGTTACTTGCATTCCTTCTTTCTCTACTTTATCATACATTTCTCTATTGTTGCTATTTGGTTGTTTGTGGAGGTGGAAACACCAAAAGGGGGGTCTGACTGAGGCAAGCCCCTATACAACCCCAACAAATTTCCCTTCTCTCATGTGTGTAGGAGAATGTGATTTTTG
>VDFB02040576.1:0-35182 GCA_007258455.2 Sequoia sempervirens | reverse complement strand
ACAATGAAGAAGCTATGCTCTCCAATGCCAAAATATGCAAAAACCCTAGGTTTCCTTCTCCAAGAGAAGAGCTCTTCAAATGCACAAGTATAAAATGATCAAAATGATACCTTTTTCACTTCTTTTAATGCCTTTTATACTCATCTCCAAAACGGGTCTATTTCTCTGGAAGGCTCTTTTAACATTTAAAATATCATTAAAAATGATTTCTTTTAATTCACCTTTATAACTCCTTAAGTGGGTGCCCAAATCCAAGATAAATAAATATTGATTTAAATACATTTAAAATATCATGACTTTATAATCAATAAATTTCCTTTTATAAAAAAGTCAAATAAAGTCATTAAATGTCCTCCCCCTTCCCCCCCTTCCCCCCCTTTAGACATAAAGTTATAATATAACTTTATAATTGCACTTTATTAATAATTAAAATAACATAACTCCATAAATAATCATTATTTCTCGATTCCGTCTGAACCAAGGAGTCAACCACTGCATCCACTGCGCATCCAATTGCCTTACTAAAAATAGTAAGGGTCCCTCTCACTCAACCACTGACTTACTATAAATAGTAAGTCCCTCAAAACGGAACCAGAAACCTCTGAATAGCCTAGCCTCAGAATATACCAACAATCTGGAGAGGTAAACAATGCCATTTGCCACCTGAAGAGCTCCATAATGCCCAAACTGGACCCTCTAATCCACCACACTAGCCTACGAGGGTCAAATAATAGGCTAATCCTTCGAACTCTGATGCTCATGAAAATGGGGACATTATAGACTTGACGAGCAAGCGGCAACTTTGGATTGACTGTTCATCAAATAAAAATCTATATTCTACAATTCATGGGTTGAACATTCAATTTTATTTGTTCTCTATATATCTCTATGCTATGGAAATGCCTTTAAATTTCAAAAACAAGTAGTTTTTGTCACGTTTTCTGCATTTTTTTACCTTTTTTTTATATCCGATAGTAAAATTAATAAATATGATCTCATGAAAATAATATCATATAACATTCTGTTTGTTGTCTGCAACATACTTTAGTTTTTGCAATAATTATGCTTGCAACTTCGATAGTGGCAAGCCAAAGATTCAAAAATGCAATAGCAAAGGCATTACCAAGCTGTATGGTCCGCAAGGATATCTTTCAAGCACAAAGTTATGAGGTGGATTATGAATCATCAAGGAATAGCTGCAAGATTGGCAAAAAAAGACATCACAGATCCTTCATGCATTTTATGAGGGGCAAAAGAGATAGTTGATCGTAGCTTTTGGAGATGATCCACAGCTGAGTTACCATGGGCTTCACTTCACAATGAATTCTATTTCCTCTTTGTTGCTCCTTTGTCTTGGTGATGAGTATGCTGAGAGACTCTTGGATGATTAGGTGAAGGCTAAAAGTGTTTGGCATATTGTCTATTTGGCCTTTATGAGATTCTTGTGGAAAACATGATACAATCTACCTTTGATGATTATTTTTATCCACTCACCGTAAAAAAGTTAAAGACTTCAAGAAAAAGATAGCTTTGATTGTTTAAGCTAATGTGCAGCTTTTCCATAAAAGATGTTGACAATGCACCCATCGTGGTGCATGTCCAAGTGTTTTCTTTCCTTCCTTTAATAGGAAGAGATTTTCCTTGCAACCATTTTGTTTGATTAACGTGAACTTCTTGTTCACTTTTTAAAAAATAAGTAGCACATTTCCAAGCAAAACAAATTAAAAAATGCAATGTGAATGAATGATGGAACAGCTAAGCCACTTCAACCGAATAACATTTCTCCCTTACAAAACCAAAATTCCTTCAACGAAAGGAATACAGAAAAAGGATGTGAGAAAAGAGAAACAGTCTAATTCCAAAAAACTAGTCAATGCCATAGAAAATATATCATTTTCCTATGAATACAGAATGTCCAAAGACAAAAATCAACTAAAAAATGTGCCTTTACAGCTCTCCTGGACTAAATGCAACTCAGGCAAAATGAAAATTTCTTTATGAAAAAAGGGTATGCAGGAACAAATATGAACTTGTCACAAAAGGAAGTTATATTATACACCTGCAATTGATTTACAGCAAACAAGACATTTGTTTTTTAAATGTTCAACAAGAAATGGCTGCAACAAATATCAAGTTCCAGTTGTGAATTCTATCCAGAATCAAGGATGTTACACGTGATTAAAGGAATATAAAACAATAATTAAAAAGTTACAACCATTGACGACATTCATAGTCTGACATATTGGGCTCTTCTAAAAAGACGTGTCTACTTAAGGACAAGACATTTCTTTCATTGCTTTCAAAGGGAGAGATTTTCCTTCAACTATTTTGTAAAGTTCATGTAAATTTCTTGTCCATTTTCATAACATAAGATGCATATTTCCAAAAAAACAAATTAGAAAAATGCAATATTGAATATATGTTGGAACAGTTAAACTACTTAAAACAAATGAATTTTCTTCCATAGAGAACAAAAATTTATTCAATGGCAGGAAACGAGAAGGGGAGAATGTGAGAAGAGAGAAAATGTCCTCTAATTCAAAAAACTAGTCAATACCATAGAAATAAATTACTTTTCTATTAAGACTGAATTTCCAAAGAAATGATAAAAAAAAAAAATCCCTTTGGACCTCTACTGGACTAAATGTGACTCAGAAGAAATTAAAGTTTATTTTCTCAAAAAGGCATGCAGGATCAGATATGCATTTATCAGAAAACAAGGCTAATATACCTCTGCATTTGATTTACAGCAAACAAAATATTTTTTTACAAAACAAAACTCAAGAAAAAAAATAGCTGCGATAAATATCAAGTTCAAGTTGCAACTTTTATCCAAAATCAAGGATGATTGCGAGAAATTAAAGGAATATGAAACAAAGATTAAAAGTTCACAATCACCAAAGATGGCCTTTATACTTTGTAACATTGGACCCCTCTAAAGAGACATGTCTCTTTAAGGATAAGATGGATGCTTCAAATTTCACGTCACCTTCAAAATTTCATGCAGTTGAAGTCTTTGAAGTTTGAACCCGTAAATATGAAGGAACTTTAAGATTAGACTATCATCACAAAGAAAGGAATTAGCAGGAGAGAGCTTGTAATTATTGTCTGCCTAAATGATTATGGATGTACAAGGTAAGAACAAGTTGATCCACCTTAATTTCCCTCAATTTGCAATCCATACGCGATTAAGTCAAAAACTCTTCAATCTTCAAATTTTTATTCATAAAGGAAAGAACTGTTGAGAAATAAAAGAAACAAACCTCTAGTGTTGCAAAGACTAATCGCATTCGACCAGCAACCATTGCTGGCTCTTCTGCAGTTCCCATAACGGCCAATTGCTCTAACTGCAATGTCTTTACAGGAAGCCTGCACAAAATTCATGTCACAGGTTCTCAAAATTTCCTATTCAAAAATTGAAATGATAAAGGTAATCAAGATTAATTATCTCAGATGAAACATGTACAGGCAACCAACCAGATGTTCAGCTTTTCTATATAATGCTTCCTAGATTCAGCCTCAAGAAGTTATGCTTAAATATATTTGTACTAATATCTACTTTTGTTTTCCTTTGATTGTAATTAAACACTAAATAACTTAGAACTAAGAATACAGAGAAGCTTAAGAAATTCCTCTTCTCTCTCATCATTCCTTTTAGATTTCAATAAATCATTAGCAAAAGAATGGTTTCTAAAATCTTGTTTCAAACAGAAGGTCAATATCACTGGATTTTCTAGGACTGGTTGTCCACACCAGTTAATTTTCTTTGGCTGTTCTTCTTTATAGTCAGGGCTGCCCTTGGCTTGAATTTCAGACTTTATCATTGTTGTTGTTGTGGTGGTGGTAGTATTACTATACTCAGTATGTGACTATGGTTATGTTCTTGTCCAGTTAATCTTTTGCCCTTGTATCTTTCTTAATCTTGATGTGTACTTCCGAGGTGCAACGCCATTCTACCTGATTTTTGTAGGATTTGAGTTGAATCTTATGTAAATTAATACAGAAAATCACTTTTCAATACAAAAAATACATGCAAGATGTTTCATGAGTGGTTCCATAATAAATTTCCGTGGAGGAGGTGTTCAACTTAATTAAAATTAAGAAAACAAACGCCGATGCTTTAGAAAACTTAACTATGATATAGTACAAAGAAAAGGCATCATTTCATATGTCCGAAGATCATTTAACAGAAGAAGCAATTACAGAAGAAATTGGATGTAAGTCAGAGGTATTGAACCAATAAAATTGCCAGAAGAATGGATCATATCATTTTAGTTGACAGACTCCAAATATGGTATAGCTCCAAAAATGGCATAGTTGGAAAATTTCATTATCTTTGCATCCAAAGAAAAATCTTTAGAAAAAATTAACCTAGAATGCAAAACAAAGGATTTACAAGGGAATTTGATAATAGTGTAATGTCACTGTGCCCTATGAGCGGGTGCGTCCCGACAGGGCCATGTGTCCGGCGGGCTTGCGTAAGACCCTAGATTCTTTGGTGGTGGCTTCGGTGGTGAAAGATTCCTCCCTAGTCGTCACCCTTAACACCTTGGGTAGCCGCCCTCACTACTAGGCCGGTCTTTTGGTGTAGTGGTTGGCTTAGTGGTATCAGAGCTTTGATCTTGCCAGCCTATGAGGGGATTTTTGTTTCAAATTTAAATAATGGATTCAATGGGTGACATAGAGTTAGGTTAGAAACTTTTTATGGCAGGAGACAAACTTGGTCACTTGTCTCTAACAAAAGATGCTCTTCTCAGGCTCATTGGAGGAAGTAGTAAATTGCTTGCAATTGGTGGACTAGCCACCTTCTCAGATAATTCAAGCAAGTATGATTCTGGTATTGATCTCTTTGGAGGAAGACAGGTTATTGAGACACAAAGATAAGGATGTAAGACTTGTTGTGGCCCATTGCCTAAGTGAAATTATGAGGATTACCACTCCTAAAGTTTCTTTTAACAATGAAAAAATGAGGCAGGTTATGCAGTTGATGATTAAAAACTTTCAGGGGATACGTGACATCAAAAGCCCTACTTTCAATAAGAGGGTTAAGATTCTAGAAACAATGACAAAGGCACGGTCATGTGTTCTCATGTTTGACCATGATGGTCTTATCCTCTAGCTATTTGATTGCTTCATATCAGGAATCAAGAATCATCACTCTGACAGTGTGAAGACAAGTATGTTCACTATCTTTTCCGTGATCCTTGATGAAGATGAGGATGTTTGCAAACACCTGCAATCTGAATTGTTAATCATTTGGAGAAAAGAGCAGCATCTTTCAACTACAGCATATGATCTCACAAAAAAGTTGGTTAAATGGAAAATGGAGAAGCTTAGGGAACTCTTGAATGCACAAGAGTTAATCTCATTTGGTCTACCAGTTCCATCTTCTCTACTTGAGGAGAGTAGGCCATCATCCAGTGGAGTAGTTGAATTGAAGAATGAGATCATAGAATAACCTGAACCCACTTGTGTTGAGACACTTGATAAGGGCATTGATGATGATTTTACAAGTGGAATTAGTGCTGACCTAATTCCAAATCAGAATGAATTAATGCAGGACTTGGTGGAAGAAGATAGTTGGGTGACTCAAGCACTTCATGAACAATCAGATGCTTATTCATGTGAAGGTGAAGCTAATTGTTGGCGTTTAAATTCGCACCTTTGGTATTCGTATTTGAAACGTACAACTATGCACAGATAAACTGCTCTTCAAATTAGGAGGGGAAGCTCCCTCTTGCTGATGGTGTTTGAAAGAAAGTAAACTAGAACTAATTTTCCTATCTTTTTGATCAGCTTAGAGCACAAGGTTTATTAAACACAAACGCCGCAGCTGAGATTTTCTGTTTTAAGACCTTCAACTACGACTAACTTAAACTAAAGACGTTCCTAACCTCTCAAGTAATATGCAGAGTGAGAGAAGCTAGAAATTAACAAGGTAGATTTCTGACAAAATACTTCAATAAACTATTTCCCAACAAACATCTACACACTTCAATGCAAGTTGAAATCAAGATCATAGAAGTAGAACATAAATAACGGAAATTTGAGATTTTGGACCAAGGCAAAGGAGGCTCGTGATTTTATTACTCAAATCTCTGGAACAAGCTCACTTCTAACATGCTTGGAACAAGAAATTGCAGCTAAAGAGGCTTGCAATCTTGCTCTTCACACAATAGAAACAACAATTACAGTAACTCCTTGTTGGCTAAAGAGGCTCAACAATTTGCTTATCACAACACAATTGAACAATACTTGAGTAACAAATAGAAGGCACAATAGGCTCAGCGTTTTGTTCTCACTAGCACGGTTAAAGAAACTAAATGAGAAAAGGCTCTTATTTATAGAGAAGCAGAGGAGTAGAGAACCCTAAAATCTCCTTGCTTTCACAATCTAGGGCTTGCTCAGCAAGCAAGCTTTATTACTAACTCTAGATAGAAGATAACATCTAAAACCCTAGAAAGCAAAAAAAGCGGGAAACGCCAACTATTACATTTTATCTTCTTTCTCTTCTCAAAGAATGGATAAGGATCATTCCAAGAATAGAAAGAAAGCGGGAAAGAAAGCTTCTAGAAGAAAGCTGCTTTAAAGCTCAATCACATTCGCTAGAAAATTAGAAACTATGTCCCGGTTCGGTGCATCTATGCCATCAATAGCAAAACACCGCTTTTCTAGAATATCTTCAACATCTGCAATAGATCTCAGGAAATCTTCGACCTCATTGGCCGCTTTCTCGAACTTTGCTGACATCATCGAAATATGACCTATCCTTCTGCCAACTGGATTGCAACTGCGAACAACACTCTGGAATTGATCCTGCACTTCATCAAGCCCGACGTAGGAACCATCTTCAAGACTGTACTGAGAAAGAATCTCTGCGATGAACTCACTGATGAAAAGAAGAGCTTCAATCACCCTTTGTCTATAGACGATGAACTCTTCGGATATCCTCTCATAAGTTTTAACTTTGAAAACATGACGCTCTCTCCAGGCAAGGTTTTGTCTCTTGTGTTCTTTTGAAACTGCTAGACCATAGGCTGTGTCTAAATCAGCAATGATAATCTCATGCCTTGGTCTAACTTCAGCCAGTGTTTGTTCAAACCCTTGAATACCTTGACGTAGCTCGTGAGCGTTTTCCCTTAACTGGAACATCCGTGCCAAGATCTCCCTTCCTCTGACAATGAAACTTTCGATCCACTCTTGAGTTTCTTTCCCACATATGACCAGCTGTCTCAACTGCTGATGATCAGCCAATGTCTCTAAAATCTGGGGCAGCAACTGGGTTGTCTGTAAAGAACCATGGACAAGGTTAGAAATGAAGAGCCTAAGCTACTGATTTTCAGCCTTGAGGGCTGCCTTGTCTTCTCCATCCTTAAGCACTCTTTCCTGAAGGTTTTCGGACACAACTCTGAAAAGACTCAAATCCGAATGTCTGGTATTTCTACCGAGATTAGCCTTGACCATGACGAAATCATCCATATTCACCTCATCCCTGTTCTTGTCTTCTGGGGGCAATGCAGTCTCCATGATTATCTCGTTATCAGGATTCCTATCAAAGTGAACTTGCTTCTTTGCTTTCTTCCTAGGAGGTTCCTGATAGATGTTATCGAGATCATCAACACTTACTTGATATGAAGGCCTTCTCCTAACCCTTCCTAAGGAGTTCTCAAGCCAAGACACGGTAGTATCTTTACTAACTTCCTTAGGAGGTGCAACTGTAACTTCCTCATCATCTTCAATATCAAGGTCGATGTGAATCGGTGAAGAACCTGTCAAAGGTACAAAAACATGTGTCGAAGGCGGCTCCTCTGCTTCTTTCTGAGGTATGGGCTCGTCAGGAGGAACTTCTGAATCATCTGTAGGCTGCTCCTGTATGACTATGCCTGAGAAATCCAACCTTCTTTTTACATTTTTACTTGATCTACTACCTTTGACGCCTTCTTGAGACTGACTTTTGCCCTTCCCTTTGGACTGTGCTCTGGAAGAAGAGGGAATTTCCCTTGGCGGCTCTGCTACTGGAATGGAGTTTTTCCTTTTAAGGATTAGGAAAACCTTGCTGTGCTCAAGGACTTGTATTGTCCTGTCTTCAACTGAGAGTGACTCTTTATTAGCCCAGTTAACTTGTGGAAGGGGCTGATCTTCAATTTGCTTCTGAGTATACATCGGGAGGAGCATATCCTCGTCATCATCTGATAACCCTTCTATGTATTCATTCAAGCAGTCCTTCATCTGATGAAGAGAGAGCCTACTGTAACTACGCCTTCGCACCTCGAACTCATCTGTACAATTAGCCCAAAAATCTTCAAGTGCGGCTATATGATCATAATTCCTCTCAAGTCAGCCAGCATAGACACCATGTGGATCAAATGATCGTCTCTCGCTGTATGACTTAAGACCAAGTTTATCTAGCTCATCTCCCATCGTCTTGGCATCTGCAGCAGTCCTGCATGTATAAATTCCCAACCCTAATGGAAAATGGAGGGAGGGTCTCCTTTTGTTCCTCAAAACTGTGTGGACATCGTGTGCTTGCCTCAAGAACTCCATGAAGACGACCTCGTCTGACGGATACCTTGGCAACATGAGCGGGGCACCTGAATAGCCATAGACCCTGAGATAGGTGAAAGTGGGAAATTGTATAAACCAATCCGCCCATTCCGCCATCGCTGCCCTGGCAACTGAAGATATACGGACATGCAACTCATTGTCCAAGTCCCGCACTGTGTACATCAAAAAAGCCTCATTCACTCTTTTGTAGTGGTGCAACGACTTCGTGAACTCCAACTGGGGATAGTAGTTGTATATGTGTTGTACGCTCAATGATCCCTCGGTGTTCAATCCTCTGAATTGGCCTTGATAGGCCACCAGGTATACTAGGTACGACACCATGTGGAATACATGAAATTGGAAGTATTTTGTTATCTGCTGATGTAGACAGTCACTAATCAAGGTAGGCCAATCATAGAACTCGGTTTTCTTCATGATGTGGGGTATGGCGTAAAACATCCAAGGTTGAAACTTGGTGGCATCTTCAGAGCCAGTGACCCTGTTGAGCAAGGTAATGATGATAGCAATTTCATCCTTAAACTCTCCTCGCCCGACATTCTTTGGCAGAGTCTTATGTTTTCCTTTCATCCATCTCTGTGCAATCTTTTTGCTGTATTTATCATTGTGCATATTCCATATCCTTTCACATTCACCCTTTGAGAGAGTAACGCTTTCGGGCCATGGGGGAATGGAAAAACACTTCTCGATCATATCAGGCTTTAGACTGCAAACCAATCTGCCATCTGCTGACTGGATCTCCCTTGTAGCCGGGTTGTAATGCTTAATGCAAGCGATTACGAACTCAAGACTCTGAACTGATATAGGGATGGATGCTGCTGCGAGGAGTCCAGAATGTCCCAGGTTCCTGATTGAGGTGTTGCCTGCACTCTCTAAGGCGTGTAGATCGAACACCGACTTGATATGATGTAAGTCTGTCTTAGCTGTTTTGATGTAATCGTGATAGAGAGCTGATTCAGTCTTGAAAACATTGGGAGTGTACTCCATTTCGGAAAACTTGAAGAACGACTGTAAACTCGCCTAGGTGCAGACAAGTCTTGAGCAATTTCTATTTTTAGAATGCTGATTTTCTTGCTCGAATGGACAAATTTTTGAAATTTTTTACTGAGATATGGGTTTTCTTTAGAATTTTGTTGCAAGATAACCCAAATCGTCTGTTTTTGAAAATTTTGAAGTTTTCCTAAAAAAGCAGCAAACCCTAATTTCTTCAATTTTTCCCGAAAAAGCTGGCACCTAGGTTTTGTTCAGAAAATGATTAGAAATGGACCCAGTTGATTAGATTTGCAAAACCCTGATGGCTGATCGAAAAAGCAGCCAACCCTAGGATTTGAAATTTTCTTGAAAAAAGTTGTGATATGGGTTTTCTTCAGAAGACTGATTGGAGAGGACCCAGATGGTTGAAAATTGAATGCACTGAGGTTTTCACTGACATGCAAAATAAAAGCAACTGCTGCAACTTGATGAAATTTCTTCAGAAGAATGAAGAGAAAAGACCCAGATGGCTGAAAAATGAAAAGCCTTGGCCTTCTCTTTGAAAAATTCGATCTTCTGGATGACAAAGCTTGAAAAAACCAAGGTTTATGCTTGTTGATCTGAAAAATCTGATGAAAAACCAGCAAAGATGAATTCTTGGATCATGAAAATTCTTCAAACTTGCTGCTCCAACTTTCTCCTCTGGATGCTACCTGCAAAAAAAAATAAAAATAACATTGAAAAGAGGTGTTAAATAGACGTAGGGTTTTGTTTTTACTTTGCTTTCTTTTGCTTTTATTTCAAAAACCCTAAAATCTCAGCTTCATTGAACTTGGACGCCTCATTCTCCTTGTAAATTTTGAAACTTTTGAAAACTTCGAAAAATTTTCTAAGGCATGAGAAGTTGGGCGCCCTTCTTCAGCAGGGGCGCCCACTTTATCCAGTGTTAGTCAAATTTTTAATATTTTCAACTTTTCATCATTTTGACCTCCCACTTTGCCTCTGATTTCCGGTTTGCAAACTGATCCAACAGGCGAGCTGAAGGATTCTTTGCGGAGCTCGACTGATTCTGAGAAGATTGTTCTGGAGGCATCTCTGGCAAAACACTTCATCTTGACCTCCAAAATCATAGGTGCCTTTTCCTTCCAGGGGCGCCCATTTTGTCCAGAGTTAGCCATTTTTATGATCTTTAATTTCTTCATTAACTCCTCTTCTACAGATGCTCTTTGAATCTGGAGCTCCGGGCATCGGATCGACTGCCTGTTATGCTCATCGCGAAGCTGGCGAGATATGAGGAGAGGTCTTCTGAGACGAACTTTGTCAAAAAGTGAATTTTAGGCCCTCAAAATTTTGGGCACCCATCTTGGCTGGGGGCGCCCATGTTCACCAGAGTTAGATTATTTTTGACCTTTTTCTGTTTGCCTTTAAATCTTGGTTTTCAGCCTCGGGTTTAATCTCTACTTTCGAAATTTCAGGTTCGGCTTAACGTAATTCTACGCATATGTTGGATATCTTGTTGAGAGTCACCCATCGAAGAAATCTTATTAGAACTTCGTTTCCGAAATCATCTGTTTATCCCCTTGAAAACTTGGGCGCCTTTTCTCTCCTGGGGCGCCCAAAGTCACCAGACTTAGTCAAATTTCATCTGATTTTCTTCAGAGTTTGAAACCTTCATTCTGTACCTTTGGCTTTGATCTGAATTTGCCGGAAGACGCCCAGCCGGATGATCCGGACGAGACAGCACGCTGCCGGCCGAATATTCTAAGAGGATCTTTATTGATTTGTAAACCCTAATCATTGAAGTTAGGTGTCTAGTAAAAGCTTCCGGCTCTTTCTTCACTGTGGCTTCACTTTATCCAGAATTGGGGTCAAATTCTCGATAATTTTCATTTTCTCTTGTTCTAACGCCAAGGATACCTGCTCAACGTTGAATTCCTCGATGATCCGGATTATTTTGATGATCAAAGACTGCTGAATTGTCAGCGAACTCCATGATAATTGAGCTTCACTTTGATACCGGGATAATAAGAAACCCGGTACTCCAAACATCTCGATGCTCCTAAAAGATGTAATTTTCCGCTTAAGTCTAGTAGTTAGAAAAATTTTCACCATTTTAAATTTTTCTTCCTTGTTCTTCGAGCTCGTCCACCAACTTGCCTTCTGTCGAATGTTTTGAACGTTGAATCTGACACCTGGCAGCGGAATGACCTCCATTAATGACCTCGGAGCTCCAAATATGCTTCTGAAAAAGCAGAATAGACCCACTAGGGCAAAACTGATTATTTTGAGATTCTGACTGCACTAGCCTGATGTGAACGTATTTTTAGCCAATCAAAATCAGTTTGAACACTATCGGACCAACTTTCTATTTTTAGAAAGTTTTGCCAATATCTATTTCTAAAGAAACCCATAAAAACCCAGAAAACGTTACTAATTTTAGAAAATTTCTAAAAATAGCAGTTTTCCTAAAATTTATGGATGAAAAACTAAGATCTGGGTTTTGTAGGTTAAGCTACTCTGAGCAGACCCAGATCGTCAGAATTTGAAAATTTTGTGTTTTAACCCCTCATGCAAGACATGCATACCCAAATTTTGACCTTTTTGACTAATTTAACAAGACTTCTACTCATTTCTTCAAAATGTCTAAGTGTAACAAAAATTTTAATTTTGGGGTACAACACTAATCATACACCTCATAGTCCGCACAGTTGGAGGAACTAGTTGAAGGTGAATGAGGATGAGATTGTGGCAGCCTTATCTCATCATGACAAAATGCACAAACTGATTGAAAATCACTTTTGGACGGTTTAGTTGGAGAGAAGACAAAAGGGAGAGGTAGCAGAGTCTTTTCATGACAGCTTGCTGGAAGTCAAAGAAGGTATGGGAACAACGAAGACAAATTATTTACAACTTCTTTCAGATCGTGACCACCTCAACCTCGTTGAGATCTATTTAGATGCTTTGATGAGGAAAGAGGAGGAAGTTGATAAGCTCTCTCACGAGCTTCAGGTCACTAGTGATTCCTTGAGGAGTACTCAGTTAGCTCTTTAGGAATCAGAGATTCATGTTGATGAGCTTTGCTAAGAGTTGAGTTTGGCTAGATATTCATCATGTTCAACAAAAACTTAGTCACCTATGGCAGCCAGGGTGCAGGATGAGGAGAGCAGCACGACATCTACTAGCGTTCACACTTAGGATTCAGGTGCAGTGCCTCTTGTGTTGGATAGGCAAGAGGAGACAGTTGGTGAGGGATGCATCGTTCTTGATCTTAAGAGCTCTATGATTGAGTGTCCGATTGATGTCAGTCTATGGTATGGTGATAGGCGTGTTGCGAGTAGTATCCCAACACCACCCTCATGGGTTTTACCTCCTACTTCATTGATTGATGGTTGTCTTCCTTTGCTGGTTAGAGTTCTGTCAGAGGACACTTTGAGGGAAATAGTTGTTGGTATGGAGAGGAGAGATTGGGATGGTCACTTTGGAGTTAGAGGATGGAGTGTGTTGGCGTAAAAACTAACACCTCTGGAGTGCAGGTTTGTACGGACAGCTATGCACACTATGTAATGAGTGCTCTTCAAATTAGGAGGGGAAGCTCCCTCGTAGTGCGGACAAAATGCTTGAAAAAGTAAACTAAACTAATTCCTATCTTTTTGTCTCAGTTGAAAGAGGCACAAGGTTAAGAAAACCAAGAACGTTGCAGCTAAGGATTTTCTGGTTTCGCAGATCAGTAACTACAACTAAACTAACTACCTTAAATCTATCCAGTTTCCTCAAGAAAACAGAGCATGAGGAAATGGAGTAGGAATGTTCTATACGATAAACTTCAGGTACAATTTCACAACGTGAAGGAAAGGTGGGCACAACTATTTGCTCGGCTGGGAAGAAGTTTATTGGAAACAACAATATACGATAAACTAAGTGCAGATTCTCAACTTGAAGGCAAGGTGGCACAACTATCAGCTCAATCTAAATAAGTTTATTATTCACACACATCATACGATAACCAAGAACAAATTCTCAACTTGAAGGCAAGGTGGCACATCTATCAGCTCAATCTGAACGAGTTTATTGAACAGAAAACATGAAGGATAGCCAACTAGGATAATAAATTGCATTGGCGAGACAAGCATACAATCTACGATCAACTAGCCACTATATCTAACTAAAGCAAGAATTCACCATCATAATTGCATGAAACCCTATGTGGCATAACAATTCATCATAATAGCAAATACTCATGAACAGATACAAAACGAGAAATATTATAGGCAAGGTAGGCACAACATATATTTCTCTCTCGTGCAAAAGTTATGTACAAATGAGCAAAAACACTTATTTATAGACATCAAAAGGTGTAGGGAATCCTAAAATCACCTTGAGTCAACTACAGTCTTGCAATGCATGCAAGATTTATTGCTAAGCCCTAATAAAGGAAACTATACAATTAACTGGAAAACTACCATCAGTTAACCGAAACATCTAATCTAAAAATGGACAATGTGCAAGCATGCACGTCCTTATTGAAAGCATGTTAACTGGAACACTACCATCAGTTAACGTAAAACCTAAATACAACTCCAAGTGAATAAAGTTAATCCTAGAATAGATATGCATGAGATGAGATAGCGAGTTAACTTGAAAAGGTAACGCCAAGTTTAACTCCTGTGTATAACGTCTATTCTGAGAGGTGGGAACTGAAGTCTACTGGCCGTGATCTCGAGCAACCAATCCCTCAACGAGATTGTTAACTGCATCAGCATCTGAATGTCAGCAACTTAAGCAATCTTTGCACACTCAAATTAGCATTTCACTGACTCATAACTTTGGCGGCTCCGTAACTGAAGTGATGGCGATTATCTCCTCTGCAGCTTGATGCTTCTGACACTTTTGCATGATGAAACTGCGAGATTTGACTGTGCAGACTCTGTTTGTGAGAAATGCAAACGAACTTGCTGCAGACGCAAAATTTCAACGGTATCAACCCTCTAAACCAGCTTTGGAAGACAATCGGCCATACGAGGCATGCAACCATATGGATTTCAGTAACTACGCCTGTCAACCCTTTGAAAGCACTTGATACAAATCGGTCTCAACTTTTCTGATGAAATCACGAATTAAGACCGATTTGGTCTTAAATTCAATCTACGTGAATTGCACTCTGAAAAACTCGCCTGTTGACTGTGAACACGGCTATATTTTGACAAGATTTCTAGAAAGCTAATACCTGCTGAGGCTAAAAATAGCCTTTTGAAGAGTTATTTTCGCTTAAAAATCTGAGATATGGGTTTTGTCCGAAAAAGATTCTAAGACAACCCGAACGTTAGAAATGCGAAAATCTAACTTCTACTCGACCATGCAAAGAGTTTTCAGTTGAGAAAATTAGAAACTCGAGAACGAATGTTCTGAAGTTAAAAATTCCTGAAAAATCAAACGCACGATTTTAATTCAAGGAAGTTGTACAGAAATGATCCAGATGTTCAGACTTGTCAAATTTGCCAATTTCAGGAACATGCGAATTGGATTTTGAGAGAAATTTGAGAATCAAGGAAGAAAAAGACGTTTTTTATATGCTCTTTCTTCTGTGAAAAATCGCCCCTGTTCTTCAAATTTGCTGATGAATGTGAACTTTAACCTGCAAAAAGAAGTGTTTGATGAAATCTCCCTTGACTGCTGATGAAGAATTCGCCTTTGCTCTGAAAATTCGCCTTTGTCTTGAGAAACTACAAATTTCCTTGAAGTTGTGAGAATGAATAATGATGGCGCCATGTTTAAATAAGGCAAATTCGCACCATCTTGTTTACTGCAAGATTCAAAACCTTAACCAAAATAGAAGGCTTCTGATTGGACCCCCTCCAGTTACACTGACACTATCTTGAAGTTCGAAATTTAAATAATAATAAAATATTCATTATGCAATAGAACAAAAAAGGCGCCAATTTTAGAAATTCGCCATTTAATGCTTAAATATGCAAAAATAAATATTAAATATTATTTAAAACCAGTTGACAAACCAAGTAAAGCACTTGGATTCACCGGCGAACTTCACTGATTTCGAAAAGTGCTCATTTGACCTCATAGGCATCCATTTGCTCAAGATATCACATTTTTTATTAACTTCCTACTTTGTAGCTGACTATAAAGTTACAACTGACCATCTTCGACACTGATTTTTGGGTGACCAGATGATGTTGAGACTGAACAGGTATATTCATCGCGAAGCCTGTAGAGCAAGGAAGAAATGTCTGCTAGGAGTCATCACTGCAAAATCCATCATTTAACACCTCAAAAAATTAGGCGACCTTGATTAAATTCATTTACAGGTGCCAGACTTAACCATTTTCCTAGACTGCCATCTGACACTTCAAACAGCTGCTGACAGCGAACGGCGAACCCAACTGACAGGGAATCACACACACTGCATGACTAGAAGTATTCCGCATCCAACGAATATACGCAAGGCATCTGAAAAGTGCATTAAGGGCCTAAACAGTAAAAGCGCCCCTAAGCTACAGTTGCACTGACACCATTTTGACCAAAGTTGAACTTTCATCCAAGTACCCTACTTTGTCCTCCGATACCGAGAGTTGGAATGCCCCGATTCGTGTGTGGACTGTCTCTCTGCATAGCTAGGAGCATTGAGAAGAGATATCTCTGGTGATGACGAAGCGAGAAAACTGATTCTAAGATCTCAAAAATACAAGTGCGTTTTTTATTTAAAATATACACTCCATACTTAGACATTTTCCGGATGTCTTCACTTTTCAGCATTTTACAAAGACCTCGCACATACGAGTGTTTGCCAAATCCCGAAGGCTGACAGCTAGGCTTGTTGGATAGCTGGAGTAATTACGCTCAAGTGTCGTGAAGACTTCGAACGCAAACAACTTCATCTGACAGGCCTAAAGGCTAAGCGCCCCTGGCCTACAAAAATACAATGAATGTTTTATGCCAGTCCGCCCATGAAATTACGTGCCTGATAGAATCTCTGCCTTGATCTTTCAGAATGTCGGATTAATAGGCAACTTGGTGCAACGCGAAGCTGGACTATAGTAGTACTGATGTCAAGAAGACCTCATCAGCAAACTGGATCATCTTAAGGGTCATTTTGAAAAGCGCCCCTGAGCTATAGTTGCACTGGAAACGCAACGAAGAAGCTCAAGGATGTGAAAACTCTATTATAAGCTCATCTTCAGACGTCGACTGCCAGAGCTTTGGGACTCGGATGACTGCGTTTGATAGCTCGTCGGATAAGCAGACTAGTCACGAAGAGATTGACTACATCATCCAACAGAAATACCAAGATCCAACACCCCTTTAAGAAGGGCGCCCTCAAGCTACAGGCGCGCTAAAAGTTGGAACAGGACAAGCTTCTGCAATCTGGAACTTTGGAATCTTCAACTTCTGTCGCCAATTGCCGGAGTTACGGGTCTCAGAAAGCCTCGCAGGATAGCTCATCGGATAGGCAAACCAATTCTGAAGAGATTGACTGTAGTTATGAGCACTTATCACAGAATTTAGGCCTTCAAAAAGAAGGGCGCCCCTGGGCTACAGGTGCGCAATCTTGCTTTTCCTTGAGAAATCCTCAAAAATTGATCACTGAAATCTTGATTTTAGCCACTGAAATGACTATTAAAAGTATAATTATCGTTGCAAAATGCTCCTCCACCATGAAATGCTTCATTCTGAGTCTCTGATTTAGGTTCTAATCAATGAATACTGCCTTTGACTGACACAACATTGACAAAACTCCATGCTTGATATTGCCCAAAAACTGTATTTGACATCATTTTAGCAAGGTTTAGACTATTTTAAGCAAAATGCCTTGATGAAGCAAAAAAATTGTTTTGGGTACAACGGAGTGATGATGAGTTCTCATCTTTGGGCAGCAGAGATACTTTTTGCTCCATCATGGACTTGATTCATAGGCTACAAGGTGTTGTTCTGATTTATGCCAGCAGTTTGACAGATGTTAGTATATGTTTTTATGCACCTTCATTAGGCATCTTTCACATCTGCAAGAGACCATTCAATGTGGATTGGATTGTTGATGATACAAGTGCATCAGTCTTGGCTGCAGGTTCAGGCATCATTGCAGATTTGAGCTCTAGCCTCTATATTGGCAGTTTTGAGATTGACATTTGTCAATCTTATCAAAAGAAGATGACTTCTAAGTTTTGCACGCTGGATGTTGGTGTTGTTCAAGGCTCTTTTTAGGGGATAGATGGAATTCATGACGGTATCCTACTCACTCCCAAAAGTAAGTCAGGACACTTGCAGTTGCTTTCCAATAGAGGTTTGGTTGACAGAGCTGCATGGGGTTATGATGACGTAGCTACAAGACCAACTCATCCTATTGTGAGTTGTGAGTCTTCTTTTGATGATGGCAGTATTGGATGGGATACATATGACTACTCACGTATTCCATTAGTGTAGGCAAGAGAGTTTCACCTCGATTAAATTATGAGGTGTGCTCATTAGTTTTCCTTCAACCCACAGATGCAGGATTTGATTTTGCAGAGAGATGGGTTAAATAAGAGGAGTTCGGGTTCACTCTGGTATGATATGTTTCCGATTTTAGAGGATGAGTCCAAGTTTGATAAGTCTCACTTTTTTTTCTCCAATTAGTTGCTTAAAGATGCGGGAGTTTGAGATTTGGATCGATTGGACTTTAGGGGTTATTAGAATGGCACAACGAAAGTCAGTTGGTATTGAGTTTAGAGGACTTCCAGTTTGTTCATGGGATCCAAGTGGAGTTTGTTTAGTATGGATGCCCGAGGTTCATCACTGCAGTTCTTGGGTGTCAGATCCGTTTTTTAGAGAGATCATCATATTGCATGGACTGCCAAGATTCTTAGGTGGTGACAGAGATAGTGAGTTCTTGAGTGCCTTGTTGCAGAATCTATTCAAATGGTCAAGTACTGGCTTGGGTTTTGGGGAGTGTAGAACTCCTAAGGCTAAGTATTGGATTCAGGGGAACTAGTACAACTTGCAGGCACTCCAGGATAGATGATCAGTTGGAGACATACGTTGATAGGCATAGGGTTGAGCTCATATTTGTGTAAAGTGCCTTGCCAAATCTGATCTAATTTTTTTGTTTTTCTGCCTTGGGTATTTTGACAAACACTTTGCTTGCAACCTCAAACTTGCTGGTAATGTGTTTCAGTTTGCTTTGTTTTTTATTTGTCTTAATGCAATGATGTTTAAATGCATGCAAATAACTTCTAAGATGTCTAATCAAATATCTAAAATGAAAGTGCAACTCTTTTTGTACTTTCAGATGCAAATACATGTCCTACATATGCAAAATGTGCACCTACAGCAGCTAGGCATTTTTACAAACACTTTGGCATGCATTCATAACCAAGTACAAGATAACAAGTAAATGACAATCAACTCCTTCTCATTAATTGAAAATTTGAAATGCACAATCTGATTACATTATCTTGCCAAGACTCTTGGCTTACAATGCCACATATGAAACTAACATGAACCCTATATGGCAGCGCCTTAACTTTTGATATGACAAAGCTACAACCTGGCATAAATGATTACAATGCATGAAATAACATAAAGAACCTGATTGATAAATGTTCTCCTACTTGATGAAGCAATGGAAGCCCCTTTTCACACAAAATGGAGTCCTTGATAACATAATTGAACCTCCTTATATGCCGCCCCTGTTCTGGAAATAGATAGCAGCAGCTACAAATCTGATCGATGCTCTTAAAAGGCTGATTATCTTCATTCCCAAAGTTGTGTCTAGACTCCTAGAGGTCCAACGACTTCTTTAGAATTTTCTTATGAATTTTTCCAGCTCCCTTGAACAAATCGCACCTAGCATGAGTGCACCCTAGCAATGGAATGAAGTCTGATTTTTATCTGATATATAAACTGAAAATCGTCCCTCTCAAAGCCACTTTAAGCTGTGCAATATCGTCCTTCAATAACTCCAATGAAATCAGATAGATGTGCTCCAAATTGATGCAACCAAAATTGGCCCTTGGCCACAAATTTTGCACAATGTGAAAGATTGAAATATCTCTCACTCCAAACCAGCTAGGGTTGGTGTTACACAACTAAAAGCAACATACAAGAGGATTCAAACCCTCAGGCCATGTCAAACATTCAAGCTCTCCAATAATCAGAAATTGTATTCAATTCAAGATGTACTCAAATGCCATCCAAAAGCTCCTTATAAAGAAATCACAAGCATCTCCAAGAAGCTTCTAGAATAAAATATTAATTTTTTCACTTAAGTGACTTTTTGATATTATTTTATTTTTAGTCACTTTAATATTAAATTAATTAAATAGAAGGCCACCTTTTAATATTTATTTATTTGATAACCTTACAAATAATTAATTTAATAATTTCTCCTTATCGCTCCAAATTGGGGACATGACAATTTGTGATTGGAGACTTGGTCTACCTTCAGTTGCAGCCTTTCAAGTAGTCATCTTTGAGGAAGTGCAGTACAGGGAAACTCAAGTCTCGATTCTATGGACCCTACAGGATCAATAGGTGTGTTGGGGAAGTAACCTATGAGTTGGAGCTGCCAGAGAGCAGTTAGGTACACAATGTATTTGATGTTTCGTGCCTCAAGAAGGCACTTGGACAGCAGGTTACTTCTTCATTGGAGCTGCCACCGTTGGACGAGGAGGGACGTTTGGTCCTAATTCTTGAGGAGATAGTTGATACCCAAGAGAGGAGATTGAGGAAAAAGGTGGTTAAGAGGTATTTGGTGAGACGGAGAGGTTTTCCAGCAAAGGATGTCACATGGAAAGATGAGCAGATTCTTCAGCATCCTAGGTTGCAATTGCTTGGGGACAAACAATTTCGGGAAGGGAGGACTGTCATGTCCCCTTTTCGATAGCCACCTTGATGAGCGTTTAGCCTTTATTTATTCCTGAAGGCTAAACAGGAGAAATAAGGGAGTAAGCCACTCAAGTATGCTAAGGGTCTGGCCGATAAAATATGAAAACAAAAAGGTCAGTCTTGTTCTAAAAGTTTATGGGCATTGAAAAGCATTTTTTATTGTTGTAAGTAAATGTACATGAGACGAGGATGACTAAATTAGTAATCTTCTGCAAAATATCAGATAGTCAACAAATATTATATCAAAACTATTGCCAAAATTAAAAACAGAAAAAAACGATAGATACAAAATGGTTAATGGTGGGATAAAGCAATAATTCACTCTCCTACGAAAACTATGAAATTATTGGATATTTAATAAACAATGTCCTTAAAAAATTAGAAAATGATCTGCAAAACATAACTTGAAAAATTAATTTCTGAAATGCAAAAGGTAGCATCCACTCACCCAATATGAATTTACATTTGCAAATCCAATTGAAAATACATCATAAGAGGTCACAAATGATGGCTCTTTGATTTAGATTGTTATTAAATGGAAACAGAAAAAAAATCTATAACTTATGGTTTTCCCATAATGTATATCCAAGTGGGAAGATATCCTTAAATACATTATGCCCTGATTCTTTAATAATCTAAACATAATATAATATTATCCCCACTAATTAACATGGGGTTTTCCCATAATGTATACCCATGTGGGAAGAAAACCTTAAACACATTATGACATGATTCCTTTGCTAATCTAAATATAACATAATATTATCCTCACTAACTAATATACAGACCAGGAACTTCAGAACACAATAGACCACTACACCTCATACTATGGACTAGTATGGAGAACTTGTTATATTGCAAAACGTGTTGCGATTGATGGTAACCTTTTCACATATAGTGAAGTCTTGTTGCTACCCAAAATTGCTACCCCTAAAAAACTTCAAGATCAATCATATGTGCAATCATATGTGTAGTCAAATGCCAAGTTATTCTTACCACATCAATGTCAACTATCTTATCTTTCTTGTCAAATAATCAAGTCCTTAGGTGTTGATATGTCTTAGTCCACTAATGATGTATGTAGGATGTTTTTCATGAAGATTATCAAGCTCTGAGTGAAATTAAAAGAAAGACTGATGGCAGATGCCAAGCAGAAGCATGAAGGATGAAGGTTAAGTTCAAAGTGTTAAAAAATGTACAATGAAAACTTCCACTTCTTGGTGACTAAAGTCCAAAATTTTCATTTATTGGCAAGATTAACTTAAAATTTTCACTTCTTGGCAAACAATGAGGAAAACCTCCACCTACAGTCAAGTTCCTAAAGTTCCACTTGGCATTAAATGATCAAAATCTCCACCTAGTGTCAATATTAAGAAACTCCCACTTTATGGTGCCAAGGGAGAAAAGATCCACCAAGGATCAAATTTGAATGTTTTAATTAATGACCAAAGAATAGAATGAAAAAAATTGAGTGCCTTAAGTTTGCCAAATCACCCAAATCAAGATTGAAATCAAATAAAGAAATTGAAAGTAGAAAAACACAAAGGATTTGAGCCCTTCCCCAAGATGTGAAGAAAAAAAAGAAACAATGTATTGAAATTGCAAATTTATATTATATTCAAATATTGAAGTTGTAATTTAAAATTATTTTCTAAGGGATGAAGATTGAATAGCTTTAAAGTTATTATTTTATTATTTTTGAAGCTTCAAGAACCTACAACTAGAAAACTATAAATATGTGTCATTCACACATAAATTGTGGTGATAGTTAAAGGAAGTATTATGCTGCAGAGATGAGCACTCAAGTTAAAAGACAAGTTAATGTCTCAAGTCTTTTGTGTGTAATGAATGGATGAAGCTTGCTTATACTGTCAAGGTTTCCATTCAAGTCAAGATTCAAGTGTTGTAATCATGCAAGTGGAAGAAGCAGCAGCACAAGTTTTATGTTAACTTCACATAGCATTTACTTTCGAGCTCATGAAGCAACTTTGTATGTTTCATAGTGTTTGCTTATCTTTCACTATTATGTTTGAACCAATCGAATTGTGGATGTGATATTGATGATCTTCAATTTAATCATCAAATAACATTGTTGTTAAATCATGTTGTACTCTAGCATGTGTTTCATATACAAGGCTATGCATAGCTTGGTAAACCAAGGGATTACAAATTTACAGTGGAATGATTATTGGGATGCACATGGGTTGTTAAGAGCTTCTATAGTTCTTTTGTCACTAAAGTTATTTTGGCCTCTACCTTTATCAAGCAAAGGAGTTCTATTGATCCATTTTTGTCCTCTACCTTAATCAACCAAAGGAGTTCTATTGATCCCTGAAGTTGATGGGTTTGTGCTCTACCCTCCTTGGTTCCAAGCTTCTTGGTTCATTCAAAAATTGTCATCAAGAGGAAAAGTTGACTTCACAAGTCCATCACTTTCACCAACTTCTAGACACAAATTTATCATATGCAAAAGAAAGTCTTGCAATTTCAAGATGCTAGATCAAGATGATCTAACAGGATCCTATGACATAATACATTAAATTCCAGTTAAGCTGTAAGATCCCCACTCCATTGGGCAATATCAATATTCAATCAAAGGTTTAAAGCCGACACCTCTATCTTACTTGCCGCCAACACATGAAGATTAATGGTTATCGGGTTCCTAATTCAAACATCACTGCCGCCACAAACATTATTTTCTATCACACCATTCATTGGGATGGATGTGGAGGTTGAAGACATTCCGTTGTCTTATTCACAACAACGAATATCATATTAATACCCTAGCAGATATTGATTGTGCTATCAAGAGGATGCAATTACATTGGATTATAATTCTTGTGCTGCCATATGGGGTAACAATTGCATACAAATAATATTGGGATTTATTACGTCTGGACGCCTGCTCCTTGTACAGATTATGGAATCATGAATCTAGGAGGTGGATGACTACATAAAGCAGCAATGAGTTAATAGTCAAAGGCAGCGATACAAATATTTAAAGCCAAAGATCAACTATCAAAAGGATCAATGTCTTAAAGGTGACGATTATAATTACCTAACCACAGAAATTAAAGGCAGTGATACTTCATGAGAAGGTGCGATTTAAATAGTGAATATATGTATGCCTAAAAGGCAGTGATTATGATTAAGGATTGCGATTAAGTTGAAAGGTCAAACAACTAATAAAAGGAAGTCACGCCTGTTTGAAGAATCATCACCTTTCAGAAAAGGTGCTTCTAATCATATAGACATGGGGATATAAAAGAACAAAGAAAATTGTGGAAAGAGATCATCGAATATTTGCAGACTTATTTTATATATTGAATTTCCTATTGGGGAATTGCTCTATATGGGCAGAAAGTTATAATATGGAGGTATATATTTCAAAGACATAAATCAGAAAGGACAAATCCAAGGAAAAGATGCACGAATATAATGATATTAATCAGGAAAGGTATTCAAGTTTCAAGGCCTACAAATCGATGATATATATAGGCAGATATATATACAAAGGTAACGCATGATTTTAATTGATAAATTAGAAACAGCTATTATATTTACTCATCAAATTTCCATTATCGAATTAATATTTGAATCAGACTTCATTATTCATAGTCTATTTCATTTATAATCTGGAAACTTGGTTGGCTTTAATAATATCCTAGATGATAACAAGTACAAAGATCAAGTATAAGATCATGCCATGTAATCTTAATTTGTATCTTATCCTTTTTGGATCCTATGTAAGGATATCTACCAATATATGTAATATCTCAAATTATAACATGTAAAAATATCATACAAAGATCAAGTATAAGATCATGCCATGGAATCTTGATTTGTATGTTATTCATTTGGGATCCTATGACATGATCTTACATCTGGATATCGACTAGTATATTTATTATCTCAAATTACGAAATGTAAAAATATCATACAAAGATCAAGTATAAGATCATTCCATGTAGTCTTGATTTGTATGTTATTCATTTGGGATCCTATGACATTGTTGGCATTTAAATTCGCACCTCTGGAATGTGAATTTTAAACAGACAGCTATGCACAGTAAAACTGCTCTTCAAATTAGGAGGGGAAGCTCCCTCTTGCTAATGGTGTGAAAGAAAGTAAATTAAAACTAATTCGCCTATCTTTTTGGTTCAGCTAGAGCACAAGGTTTATAAAACACAAACGCCGCAGCTGAGATTTTCTAAATAAGAATTTCAATTACGACTAACTTAAGCTAAAGACGTTTCTAACTTCTCAAGTAACACGCAGAGCAAGAGAAATTAGAAATGAACAAGGTTGTTTCTCTGACAAAGTGCTTCAATAATCTGTTTCCCAACATACACCTACTTACTTTCAATGTAAGTTGAAATTAAGTTCATAAAAGCATAACACAATAAACGGAAATCTGAGATGTTATACCAAGGCAAAGGAGGCTCATGATTTTATTTCTCAAACTTCTGGAACAAAATCTACTAAAAACATGCCTGGAACAAGAGCTTGCAGCTAAAGAGGCTTGCAAAACTTGTTCTTACGCAAAGAGAACAACAATTACAACAACTCCTTGTTGGCTAAAAGAGACTCAACAATTCGCTATCATAAACACACTTGAACAACACTGAATAACAAATAGAAGGCACTTAGGCTCAGCGTTTTGTTATCACTAGCATGGTTAAAAAAAACTAATGAGCAAAGGCTCTTATTTATAGGCAAGCAGAGGAGTAGAGAACCCTAAAATCTCCTTGCTTTTACAATCTAGGGCTTGCTCAGCAAGCAAACTTTATTTCTAAATCTAGAAAGAAGATAACATCTAACACCTAAGAAAGCAGGAAAAGCAGGAAATGCCAACTATTACAATTTATCTTCTTTCTCTTCTCAAAGAATGGATAAGAATTGTTCCGAGAATAGAAAGAAAGTGGAAAGAAAGCTTCTAGATGAAAGCTTGCTTTAAATCTCTATGACATCCGCTAAAAAGTAGGAAACTGTGTCCCGGTTTGGTGCATCTATCCCATCAATAGAAAAGTTGCGTTTTTCCAAGATATCTTCTCCATTTGCAATTGATCTCAGGAAATCTTCGACCTCATTGGCCGCTTTTTCAAATTTTGCCGACATCGTGGCAAGGTGATTCATTCTACCACCAACTGTATTGCTGCTATCACAGCTGCGAACAACATTCTGAAATTGAGTTTGTACTTCATCAAGCCCGACGTAAGAACCATCTTCAAGACTGTACCGAGAAGGAATCTCAATGACAAACTCTTGGATGAAAAGAAGAGCTTCGATCACCCTTTGTCTGTAGGCAATAAACTCCTCGGATATCCTTTCATAGGTTTTAACCTTGAAGACATGACGCTCTCTCCAAGCAAGGATTTTCCTCTTGTGTTCTTTTGAAGCCGTTGAACCATAGGCTATATCCAAATCAGCAATGATGATTTCATGCCTTGGTTTTACTTCAGCCACTGACTGTTCAAATCCTTGGATACCTTGATGTAGCTCATGAGCATTTTATCTCAACTGAAACATCTATGCCAAGATCTCCTTTCCTCTGACAATGAAACTCTTGATCCACTCTTGAGTTTCCTTCCCATAAATGACCAGCTGTCTCAATTGATGATGATCAACTGGTGTCTCTAAAACTTGGGGCAGCAGCTGGGTCGCCCGCGATGAGCCATGGACGAGGTTAGAAATATAAAGCCTGAGCTGCTGTATTTCAGCCTTGAGGGTTGCTTTGTCTTCCCCATCCTTTAGTACTCTTTCCTGAAGGCTTTTAGACACAACTCTGAATAGACTAACATCTGCATGTTTGGTGTTTTTACCAGGATTAGCCTTGACCATCACGAAGTTGTCTATCTTGTTTTACCCCAAAATTAAAATTTTTGCTATACTTAAGACATTTTGAAGAAATGAGTAAAAGTCTTGTTAAATTTGTCAAAAAGGTCAAAATTTGGGTGTACGTGTCTTGCATGAGGGGTAAAAATATGAAATTTCCAAAATTTGACAATCTGGGTCTGCTCAGAGTGACCTAATCTACAAAACCCAGATCTCAGTTTTTCATCCCTACTTTTTAGGAAAACTGTTATTTTTAAAATTTTTCTAAAAATAGTAAGTTTTTTTGGGTTTTTCTGGTTTCTTTCGAAATGGATACTGGTAAAATTTTCTAAAAATAGAAAGTTGGTCCGTCAAGGTTCAAACTAATTTTGATTGGCTCAAAATACTTCCTCATTAGGCTGGTGCAGTCAGAATAGAGAAACGAGCAGTTTTGCCCTAATGGGTCTATTTTGTTTTTTTCAGAAAGCATTTCGAGAGCTTCAAAAGTCATCAATGGAGGTTAGTTAGCTGCCAAGCGCTAGATTCAACATGCAAGCATTAAGCAAAAGATGGAATGGCAAACAAGCACAAAGAATGAGGAAGATGGTGAAAACAATGAAATTTTGATGAACTTTGCTTGACTTGGGCGCCCCGGGGGGAAAAAGGCGCCCATCTTTTTAGGGCACCAAATGATGAAATTAGGGTTTGAGACTCCAAGCAAAGTTGCTCAATTTTCTTCCAGCTCCGCGACGAATCCAATGGTGCAATCATCGGATCATCCAGTCGTCCAGGATTCAAGATCAAACAGGGAAGATCCAAACAGAAGTCAGAATGCAAAACATAAAAATCACCAAAATTTGACTAAGTCTGAGAACTTTGGGTGCCCAGGTGTAGAGGGCCTTGCTACTTCTGACTTAATCTTTCTGATTTCATGCCTTTTGATTTACATCAAATACTTGTCTTGAATATTGCTTTGACTAATTTAAATTAATTGTCTGTAACTTTCCCTTAAAATGGAGTGTCTTTGGTGTTCAATCTGTTTGATTTGAAGTGAGCTCATTTGTTTGCTTTCAGATTGTTTGATGTTTGTTTTACCAAACTTGTCTCATCCCTCTATAACTGACTGTCATACACGGAATATATGCAGCTATCAAGCATACAGCCATGCACTCAACTGAACAGTAGTAAGGGTTGGTAAACATTTACGTGACACACAGAATACTATATTGCTATGTGCTTTGACCGGACTGCAATCTGAAGCTTATTGTCTGTCTTTCTGTTTATAGTCCAAGCTGTGTTTTGTAACTTTGCAATGCAGGATTTATTATCAGCAGTTGTGCAAATCCAGGTTGACATTTCAGTCACATTGACAAGTCTATTATAGTAGATTTGGAGGGAAATAACAATAGCCAAAAGTAATTTTTGTTCATGAGGTTTCTCACACAGACATTGCATAAGCAGTTATGAGCATAGATCAGATTTAGTATTACAAATATCAGGTCCAGAAGGTACTCAGAAATATCATTTAATTTATAGCAGCAAATTAAGGTGTATTTTCTGAGTTTACAGTCAATATAATACTAAGCCCAGCTAACCCAAATTTCCATGATAATCTATGTCATTACATTAAACTATAGAAATGTTTTTTTTTTTTGTCTCAAAATACAAGGAAGTAGCAAGAAAAGCCCAGACCTGTGTTGAGTGAATGGCAACACACAAAATGATGAAGAAATCGTCAGAAATGCTTAGAATGTAATGTCCCTTTCGCGGTAACCACGCAAAATGCTATTTTAGCCTTATAATTCCCGAGGGCTAAAGGCACAATTAAGAGATCCTTTGCTTAATTACTTAATATTGCCTAAGTGTCAAGCTAGTATTTAAAAGGTGATATTAAATAATTAATTAAGCAAGATGATAAGTGACTTAAATGAAATATTTAAAAGTGCACTATATAGAGTCACTTTAATATTTTGAATGGGAAACATACAAAAGAAAGAAATGAGAATCATTCGCCACTTTTTGGAATAAACATTATTTAGCGCATCTTCTTGAATTGTGGGTTTGGAACCCTAACACCTTGCTTCGACTGTGAGAGACCAGTCCTAGCCAGTTTTCGAAGTGGTTATTTTGTGTAATGAAGTGGAGAAATGGAGAATCAAAATATGGCTACATATCTGATTTTTGCGATTTGTGTTTCATGAGATTTTCGGGCCTTCAGGGAGACGAGTTTATGAATATTCTTTAGTTCTGAGGTCGTAGCTTTTCCAGACGTTGTGGGCTGCAGATAATACCTCCAAGCATCCTTGAAACAGCTACGTTTTGAAGAGTCTGGGCAGTTATATGGTCGACGCGAATTTATCTCTGTATGAAACGCCTTTAACATCATCTTCTTGCAAAAACGTGATCATTGGAGCATAATCGTGGTGGACTTCAGATAGAAACGGGAATACAGTGAGTTGCTGGGCACCACATCAGATTTAGGCAACCTTTACCAGACTAGAACGACTTTCATTTTGCCTCCTAAGTCACCTTCTTCAGTGCTAGAGTATACTGTGAGTGGTATTTTACCTTCTGAAGTATATCATTGTTAAATCTGAGATATGGCTTGGTCGTTTCCTTCATAGTGTAACCTGCTGTCAAGCATCCATTCGAGTCTGGGTATCCCTTTGTATTTCCCTGAATATTCTTAGTTTGTTTAGGCTTTCCAAGCCTTAAGAAATTATTCTACTTCCAGCTTTATTTGGACCTGTTAGTGTGTTATTGCAAGGCTGTAATGTCTGGAAATGAGGATGTAAAATGTTACTACAGCATGGTTATATTACTGTGAGTATTATGTTCATTTTGCACAAATCTGTAACTGATATCTCCATGTTAAACTCAAAAAATTGCCCTTATAACTGTTGATACAGACATTGTTTAATTTCTGCCCTACATTAGCCTATCTTATTGTGTTTTTGGGACAAATTATTCCCCTATGGCTGTGCGTCCATGAGCTCAGTTGTCCACCACACTCTCTTGATAATTTTGTATCTTGCATTGGCTATGTCTGGTATTGATCAAGTTTGTTGAGTCACTTGTAATCTGAACTTGAAATCTGGCTGGGAATCCCTGTCCTGGTAATTTAAAGAAGAATCTGTGAGAAGATCAAGGCACTTGCAAATTAATTGTTATTGACCTATTCAAATGAAGTGATGATATATGTGGCTGCAATACTGTTACCTGAACTACTGCAATGTAACTGTTGTTCTCTTTACATGCCATAAGCACTGTTTACATTATGTATGCAATCTATTCCATGTGGTTTATCTGAACTAACAATCAAACGAGCTCCCTTCAAATCAAACAACCAACAGAAAATTATAACAGCATAAAATCAGCTTGCACGTTAGGGGTTTGTCAAACTCTAAAGGGGACAATACAAAAAATTTAGAGCAAAATTTGCAAGGTTTTTTACATAGAACTTCTTGCAGCGACTGAGATCTTCTTAATGGCACTCAACACTCTTGAAGAATGAAGAGCCCAACATGGTTCTCACCTCACGTCACCTCCCAAGAACTCCACCCGCAACTATGACTTAGATTGAAAGCCAAGGATGATGCGTCTTCATCTTTCACAACACGTCTACCTTCAGAATCACGTGTTTCTACTACAGTCCCGTCTCTACTCCAGCTCGGCCTGAGAATGGAGTCTTGAACCTGAATAAAGTGCGCCTAGAGATTCAACATTGAAATGCGCCTCTCCTGCTTCATTCTTCCTCCAAAAACGATCATTAGAAGCAGCCAGAAACTTGATGAAAGGAAATCACAAGAATCAGATGAAACTCGACTACCATAGAGGTTATTCTTTGTCATGTCCCCTTCTAGTTGACATCTCGCAGAGCACAGGATTAGCCTATTATGCGACCCTCGTAGGCTGATGGGATGGATAGAGGGTCTTGATAGAGCTTGGCTCAGCTTCAGTTGTCAGTATTTGATCAGTTGGCTTTCGTTCGGGCTCATTCGGACACTTCTAGCCTGAGTTGCTATTTTTAGCAGTATTTGGCACTCAGCGTGGGACCCCTGCTATTTTTAGCAGTATGGATTGATCACGTGCAGAATCACTTCCTTATTCGTCAGCTTCAGACGGCTCGTGCATCGGGTGAATATTGAGAGAGATATTAATATTTAATTGAATTAATTAAATATTAATTAATTGGAGTTATAATATAAAGTTGTAATATTTTAATATTATGACTTAAGTGATTTTAGCTGAGGGGGTCGCCCATCATGGAAGGGGCCATTTGACGATTATATTTTATTATTAAAATTTGATCGAAGACTATTGAGAAATTAAATAATAAAAGTCGAATATTTTTAATGATCCCTATTTTTAAGGAATTCGCACTTTTCAAAGGAGATATAAGCTTTGCTTGGAAATTCGAGCCATGATGTTATTTGTGAATTGAAAATTGATCAAGTCTTGACCAAAGCACGGAAGCCAAGGGTTTCAGTCTCAGAGCATTGGGGAACGAGCCATCTCCAGTGAAAGCGATTCAGAGGGTGTGAAATATCATCCGATTTATTGCCAGGCAGAGGGATTTCTTCACTCAGAAGAAATTACAGAGCATTCAGAGATCATTTATCTTCAGAGTTTTTTATTAGGTTTTCATCCAGAAGCATCTTGCAACCAAGGCGCATATATTCTTTAGATCTTGAGATTCCAGAAGGGGGCCGTACATTTCATTTATTGCTGTTATCAGGGCCGTACTGCTTCACAGCAGGCCGTACCAGCATTAAAGAGGCGTATTTTTGATCTTGGTAAAAACGCCTTTCATTCTGGCTTGCAGTCTTCACCAATTTGGGCGCTAGGGTATCTGGGATCATCTGAGCTTGTCAGACAGGAGGAGAAGACCAAATTCTTTGCAGCCATACCAGATCTGGTTCATTCACAGCTTGCTGCTATTACCAGGTTCTTTAATAAAAAATATTATTTTCTTGTTGCATGTTATCAATTATCCATTGTAATGTGTCCGGAAGATCAATAAAGGATTAGCCAGCATTAGATCTTGCATTTTCTATCAATATTGTTGATATAGCATTTAATTTGAATTTATTATTAAATTCTTGCAAAAATCGCATTCTTCATATTTCATGCAAAAACTGCAAAAACGTCAAAAAAACCAAAAATACACAAAACACTCAGAAAAAACAGTCAGATTCAGAAAACGGGGAAACTAGGGTTTCTACAGTGGTATCAGAGCTAAATCCTACCATCCTGAGGGTTTAGCACTCTTATGCAGCCAGAAGAGGTTGGGTTACACAGGTATTATACACGCAGGCGAGCCTTGATTGATAGGCAACAGGGTTTGGTCAGGCAGCCGGGAGACATGGCTGACAGAACAGATATACCTAGAACAGAGATCCCTCAAAACCCTAGGGATCAGGACGATGCAGAGGTTCTACTTGCTCTTAGAGATTTACGAGCAGGTCAACGATAGTCTAATGATGTATTGCAGCAGTTGACAGTAGCACTTCAAAGATTGGGTACTCCGAGGAGACCGTCACCACATCGTGACGAGGACAGGAGTGATGCAGGATCACGGAGAGCTCCTAGGACAGCTTCGCGGACAACAGACAGGCCCACTAGGCCTACGTTTGTGAGACAGGAGGCCGATGAGGCTATGGCAGGTGAGGAGCAGGAGGAGTTGTTCGCAGACACACTTATGGCAGCGAACGAGGAGTGGGAGTTAGTACCACCTGATGTCAGAGAGAGGATTTCCTTTGACAGATTTGTTACACAGAGGAGAGAACATCACAGAGGTCGATAGGATTGGAGACCTAGATATCAGAATAATGATCTGAAGCATGCAACAAATGTGCCTAATCGGCATGTTCGGTAGTGGCGTCACCAGCCCGATTAGTAAGCTGGGACACATTCCCTCACATTGTCCGATGTATCGAGGATGCCATCGATATGGCATTAATCGCGATCTTGAGGTGAAGCCATTTAATCGCGGCACCACTCAAGATGGTGACGCCACACATGACAGGATCACATCATATCAGGAGTTTGTTGACAAGTTGGTGGAGCGGTTTGATAGGAAGGATCCAGAATCCTACTTCAGAGACTTGGCTCAGTTACGACAGAGTGGTAGTTTGGAGTCGTATATTGGTGACTTTCAGAAGTTATCAGTTATGGTTCCAAATATTTCAGAGAGGCGACTGGTAGTGCTTTTCATGGAGGGTTTGACAGAGCTATTGAGAGGTTGGATCAAAGCCTTTGATCCTCCTTCCTTACAGGAAGCGATGAAGAAGGCACGTAGTATGGAGTTGGCAGCACTGTCTAGTAGATTCAACTCCCGAGGTTCTTCTTCTTTCAGGGACAATAAGGGCTTTAACAGAAACAGAGAGAAGTCTGATTTTAACAAAGAGAAATCAGATTTCAAGAATGATTCAAAGGGTAAATCACAGCCATTCACTTTGGATCGAGAGGCCCTTAATCCATCTTAATACGCTAGAAGCTAGGAAGCTTCGCTTCTACCGCAGTTCCTTTATGACGCCAATCACGCATTGTCCTTGAGGCCTAAGGGCAAGGCAAATCGAAAGTGATGTATGCATTATGAGGATCTCGATCGAGAATTCAAACAGCCAGGAGAGTTCGAGGAGTCGTGAGCCGAGGGCTTCGCAGAGCCTACATGCGCAGGATGAGTCGAGCTCGATATTGTGAGGCACGCTTTATCTAGCATTCAATAGGAGGGTCATTCTTTCAGATTCGTGGAGTAAGCGGCGACAATACAATTCTCTTGATACAGGAGCCACAATAATAGCCTCATGAGAAACGGACTCATCAACGAGGAGTCTGAGGGCATTAGGGTTGCTGTATCAATTCCGGATACACTCCTCGAGGTGTGAACGCGATGATTGGTTGATCTCCCTTTACGCTTCTGAACAATTATGAGTCTAAGGCTGATTACTAATGAGTTAACATTGAGACATTGATTTGAATTGGGCATGAAGCGGCTTCATCCACTTGAGGAAGCCACTCGGCCCCAAGGACATGGAGAGATCCGCTTTGATGTTGATCTCGAAATATCAATAATTATTATTCTAAAGCACCGACAAAAGCAAATATTGTTAAAAACAAATTTCGCTCTGGATGGAGTCTTCCGCGCCACGCATTACGGTAGAGTGGGCTGCCGAGTGCACATTGGCACCTATACAGGAGGGACAGCAGAAGACTGAATATCATCCCAACATACAGCAGTTGAGAATCAAGCATGATAAGGTATTCAGTGATATTCGTCCAGGGAGACCTCCAGACAGGGGCATTGAGCATATTATTGAGCTTGAGGAGGGCGCTAAGCCCGTTATGATTACGCCCTATAGACATCCTAAGCGGCTGAAGGATGAGATCGAGAAAACGATCAAGGAATTACTTGCTATGGGTCACATTCGACCTAGCAAATCACCATTCGCTTCTTCGGTTGTTTTGGTAAAGAAGAAGGATGGAACATTACGCATGTGCATTGACTACAGAGTCCTGAATAAGAGGACGATTAAAAATAGGTATCTAATACCTCGTATAGACGAGCTTATTGACGAGCTCCATGGTGCATGTTATTTCACTAAAATAGACTTACGGTCGGGGTATCATCAGATCAGGGTTCGTGAGCAGGACATTGAGAAGACTGCCTTCCGTTGTCATTGTGGGCACTTCGAGTTCGTAGTGATGCCATTTGGGCTCACTAATGCACCAGCTACATTTCAGTCCACGATGAACAGGGTTTTTCATTCACTGCTGAGGAGATTCGTATTGGTCTTCTTTGATGATATCCTTATTTACAGCAGGACTTGGCAGGAGCATTTGGCTCACTTGGAGACCGTGTTGAGTATTCTGGAGAGGGAGTCCTTGTATGCCAAGGAATCCAAATGTGATTTGGGGATGACCGAATTGTTATATTTAAGTCACATTATCAGTGCAGAGGGAGTGCGGATGGATCCTGAAAAGATCCGCGCTATTATTGACTGGCCTACACCGGCAAACCTGACACAGTTGAAGGGGTTTCTAGGTTTGTGTGGGTTCTATCGCAGATTTGTGAATGGTTATTCACGACATGCAGCCCCTATGACAGATTTACTAAAGAAGGGTGCATTTATTTGGACTCCTGAGGCACAGGAGTGTTTTATGAGATTTAAGGAATTGATGACTACATGCCCTGTGTTGGCACTACCTGACTTTTCGAAGCCTTTCGAGCTTCAGTGTGATGCATTAGGTGAGGGCATTGGTGCGGTGCTTATGCAGGACAAGCACCCTATTGTATATGAGAGCCATAAACTCAGAGGGCCAGAGAGACTTTACAGCATTTACGATAAGGAGATGCTCGCTATAATGCATGCCTTAGCAAAATTTAGACAATATCTTGTTGGCAGCAAATTTTGCATCAAAACTGATCATAACAGTTTGAGACACTTCTTGGGGCAGCGAGATCTCAATAATCGTCAGCAGAAGTGGGTTAGTAAATTGCAGGCCTATGACTTTGATATCTCGTATATCAAAGGTACACAGAACGTAGTAGCTGATGCTCTTTCACACAGGCCTCATTTGAGCTCTATGGTTCACATTTCAGAGGATTGGAGGCATATGATTGTGGCAGAGTATGCCAAGGATACTTGGGCCTCCAGCATTGTTGAGGGATTGACGATTGATACCAGGTACACGCTTGTGAATGATTTGATCATTTACAAGAACAGGATATATTTGATCCCAGGTTCAAAGGTGAAGAACATTGTCATGCGAGCCTTTCATGACGTGCCTACAGCAGGACATCCCGGGTATTTCAAAACCTATAGATAGATACGGGAGAGATTCACATGGAAAGGACTTAAGGCAGATGTTCTTCAATACGTGCGTGAGTGCCCTGTTTGTCAGCAGAACAAGCAGGAGAACACGTACCCGGCAGGATTATTGCAGCCACTTCCGA
>VDFB02040575.1:0-47032 GCA_007258455.2 Sequoia sempervirens | reverse complement strand
AAACTCCTAAAAAGAGTGTTGAACTTGGTGCTTCCCCTAGTTCAAAACTTGTTGTTGTCCCTTTGGCTAGCTGTTCACCTTCTATTTATACAAACTGAGAGTGGGATGCAGACAACCTGCTATAGGTTGAATCACATGTGCCTTACTAGTCTTTTTCTTTTTAATGTTTCTTTATGTGATTGCATGTGCGTAATGTGATCCCCCGTGATGTTTTGTTTGATGCATCTCTCTCTCTTTTTGTGCATTCTTCTATATGTACCTACATTCTTCTCTATGTCATAAAAAGTGCTCCTTTGTCTTTTTCTATGTTTTGTGTTTTCTTTTTGGGGATGACGCAAGGTGTCGAGACATTTAGGTCTCTTCCATGTTGACCTGAAAGTCTTTTTTTTTTTTTTTCAATCTCATTGTGTAATTATTCCAGTTTTTTGAGTATTTGGGGAATGATGACAGTTCCAAGCTCTAAGAAAACATTGTCACAAAGACATACTGACCCCGCATCCATAGATCCCTTATGTATTTTTCGGGGCAACCCTTCCCTCCTTGTTCATGGTGTAGCTTTATTTTGGAAATATATGACTTGGCATAGGGTTTTCCAAGGAAAGATCTCATGTCTTAGGAGAGAACATTGACTACTTTAAAGTAGTTGCTCACAATAATGGTGTTAGAAACTGTTTTAAAGTAGGGGAATACATTGATGACATCTTCAGATCTTGACATGATGCAAAGTGAGAGGCATCCCATAAGTGGCGATTTGATACTCTTTGACTTGTCCTCTCTTGGAGAAATTAGGCATGATGTTCCATAAGAAGAAGACCTTACATGAACAAAGAAAATCCCCTTTAACAAAAAATTACAAACATGACATTAAAAAACATTCAAAAGCATACCAAAGCATTACATTGTGGTGCCTTATTGAAGCTTTTAGGAGGATAATTTTGGTATAGTATGTGAGGATAATGTGATTCTATCATTTGCCACCTCATTGGGATAACTCACCTAGTGGACAAACTAGGGTTCCAATACCCCAGAGTGAGCACACATGTTACAAATGTTACCTAATTTTTAGCTTTTAGGTAAAATTAGGTAACTTAGTGTTTGTTCTTTTCATGTTGTTCAAACATTTAAAAGAGTAACCATAAGACTGATAGTTTCAATATGCATGAAAGAGTGATTGTCAAATGAATAGATTACATTTTTTCATTTCAATATTGCAATTACAACAAATGAGGAAGAAAATCATAGATATACAAATGTAATTTTTTATTAATAATCATGAAGTGTACATGTCCCTCACAAGCCAAGGGACTAACTCTCTTATTCAATGAAAATATGAAGCAATTCATACATGAATAAGTAAAGTAAACAAACAATGTGCATATAAGAATGGAACTAGTCACTACCTGAGAATGACTGGTTACAGGTTGCCTGACTGCTTTGTTGCTGCTACTCCGAGTTGCTTGTGTCCTCCCCAGCTCCATAGTGCTCCTAGCCCCTTCATTTGAAAAAGAAATGATATTAGAGCGAGGCTCTAAGAAATGAAATATTCAATCCTTACATACACACCTATTTATGCATGTATAAACTGATCCATAAGTGCATAAAATAAGCATGCAAACCTTGGATGTCTTGGAAAACAAAGAAGTCATCAAACACATCCAATATATGCATTTATTTTCTAACTGTTTGCTTCATGTGCAAATTTAGGACAAGTTTGGTTACTGTTCTGATTCGGATCAAATACAACATGTGGGGTAAATGTGGCTCCCACGAGGATAGAGCCCAACATGCTTTGAAAGAAAAAGGAAATTGAGCAACTTGATCATAGATTTATCTATTATCAATGCATTAAATCAATATGGAATCACACCAGTTGATCGAATTTCATTATCAGATTCAAATGATGCAACATATTGTGCTGATATGTCCTTCAATCTTCTTAAGAAGATCTGTGATCTATTTATAAAGTAAGTGATTTCATAGATGCATCAAGTTCAATTATGCATCTTTTGAACAATGAGGAAGCATTTCAAGAGCCCCTCTCACCATAACCCTATTGGGAAGTCACACATCACATAGGAAGGTGAGCTTTTAGGTCACCCACATAGGTGACATGTGGCTATCCAATAAAATTAAAATGAGGAGACTATGTGTATTTATTACACATAACCAGAAATAGAGCAATGGTTGAATCAAGGTCATGATACAAGTACAACGACAAAACCTTTGCAAGAGCTACATGAGGCAAATGGAATTGATATTGTTCATTCATAGGTGTACTTGTGAAAATGAATGCAATTAACTAAAGGTCATTGTCATTGATAAGCACAATAAACAATGCATGTTACAATGGTCCCATGAAGGACAACAGTAATAAATGTATGCTATATGACAATAGGGGTATTTACTATATTCAAAAAATGGAGAAAATGAGCCATGTTTCACCTTGGTAGCAAATGAGGAACTATGATATGAGCCATGCAATGAAGAGTACAACCAACTAACAACAAACATCAGATGCATATACATCAAAGAAATTACAGGTTGACAAGTATCGGGAAGTATTCAAAATAGAGGATAATTGTTTTCATGGAAAAGAAACATGGCCATTTATTTTGCTGCCCTCATAAGTGAGATGAATGAAAGTTATATGCTATCTTTTAGATTGAGAACGTGATAAGCTTGAAAGCATTCCAAGCATGTAAAATAGGATAGCAACAAAAACAAAATCTAAAGTTGCACAAGGCTCTATTCAAGGCCTTCTCAATCAAACATTAGACAAACAAGTTTCTAGATAACATTCAATGCCTAATGGTTTAAGGAAGGCACACAAGGAAAAGAAATTCAAGAAACATCAACTCTAGTTGACATAGATATATGCCTACTATGAACATGCCATTACAAGAAGTCATGACATCAATAGAACCCTCATATGATGTGATCAAGATACAATTGTTATGCCATAACACAAGGGATAGGGGTCTGCTATTCTCTAAGCATATTACAAAGAATGATTAAACAAGTTGCCAAATGGTTTCCTCTAGAAATGATGCCTCTAAGCATATTAAAAAGAAAGGAAGAGCACTGATACTAAAGATGGCAGTGGTCTTCATTGAATAAAGGACCTCATGAAATTCAATTGTTGAAACCATCATGAACCATGGTGCTTTAGTGAATAGAGCATAGTCATGAATAAGAAAAGTTCCATTAAAGGTTACAAATTTATCTTCATGATTATCTATGAACTTGAAAAAATAAATCAATAGTGAATGTAAGGTGCAATCATTACATAAAGAAAGTACTTATGGCACTACTGTCAAAAAGATGCTATTGTGATAGTGTCTCTACATGTAATGCAAGGAATAAGCTTAATCATTAGAGGACATGAAATATAGTCCATTCACAACAAGTTTAGAGCTTAAGTAAGGAGCAGTCCTAGATTCAATCAAAACAGTGGCAACCATTACTTCTACTAGGGCAGTCATGTGCATTGACAGACATAGATGTGCTTCAAGGTAAGTCACCAATTAATGAGTAGTTTTGTCAATTCAATGCATAAACAATGGGATGCAAAAACCAATGAAAGATCATACAAAGTTGTGGAGAAGAAATGAAAATGATGATTGTAGCTGCAATTGTGAAGAAGTGTAATCATGCTCTTCTTGAAGAGCAACACTTTCCCATTCCTACTTTATCCTAAAGTTAGGAATACATCCTCTTGAAAGAAATAAGAGTCTACAAAAGAGTGAGGGGAGCTTAATTCAAGATTTGCATCTGTTGGGTCAACTTTCAAGGAGCTTTACATTGATAAGGACAATGACCATGAATTGTAGAATATAGGTTATTCACAGTGACCAAACCCATTTTGGGGTTTTTGTTTTCAAAAAAATTCTACAGAAAGGAAGTGCTATAGAAAACCTAGTTAAATGCCCACTAAAAGACACATTTTTCTACAAATTGGGGCTTTCATTGTACCCATAATGTGCAATGACATTTCCTCATTTTTTGCAACAAAATTTGAAGTTGCTTGTAAAATTGAAAAATTACCCATATGGGTTCACCATGAAAATCTGATATAGAAATGGAAAAATGGAGAATGTCCTACATGGATCAGAAAATGAAACCATTTCACGTGTTTCTGACAGGCCATAGTGAAGATTGGCCTTTTTTTAATAAATATGGAAAAGCCACTGGGTTTTTAAAAAAAATGGAGCCACATTGTTATATTCTACAGGAAAGTCAAAAAAATTGCAAAATCATTTATATTTTTGCAACAAATTTTAGCTTTTCAAGAAAATCAAGAAACCCACTTGGGTTCTTTACAAACAATTGCAAATTCAACAAAATAGATGCTACAGGAAACCCAGTTTGCATAATGGAGGTCGAGCCCACAACAATTTCTTTCTTTTTCTAAATTCCAAGAAACCCATTTGGGTTGTTAATATTTGTGAAATACAAGGAAGAAATCAAAAGATAACATGAGGGTTTTTAGAAATGAACATGACAAACACATTTTCCTGTTCATAGTCATGGCCAGTGAGTCATTATCTCATGAAAACAACAGAAAAACACTGAGTTTATTCAAAATTGCAGAGCACTGGAAGCATTTTAAATGCCATCATAGGAGTTTAAAACAGAATGAGACATTTAAAGGCTTCCATTTGAGCTTTTCTTGCTCATTAAAGGAGTAAAAAGTCAATGCAGAGGTTGGCTGGGAGCTTACCCAAGCTCGAGCATTGAAATGTGCAGGGCTTTGTCACTCAAAACTTCCTATTGATCTTCAACTAGACTTGATAGTGGCGGTTGTATGAAGGAGAGTAGCAACAAAAGAAATAAATAGCATATAAAGTGGTTAGAAATACTGCAGGCCGCGACTGTTTGCTCACAATGGCTTCTCAAATATGTGAAAAACATAATTTACCTTCTGTTACGGGCTTCTTTTCATTAGAAAATGTCAAAAAATCGACAGAATCACCCAAAGATATCATCATTTTTTCATGTTTTTCCAAACCCCATGGCGACAAAGTGTTCCAGATTTTCCTTGACTGACAAAATGATGTCTTTTGCCTCATGTCAATATGTTTTGATAATTAGGGTTTGACTCCTGTTTGAATGTTGATGGGATTTTTTTATCCCCTATTTCAAAATCAAACATATGGTAAATGCAATGGGGGCCAAAATATGTGTGTTCTCACTTAGGCATCTTATGCCTTAGGGGTTTTTCCCAATTTTTCAAACTTTGCTATGTCCTCAATTTGCAAATGGAGTGTGCCATGCAACATGATATGCCCTTTGATTTTTTACCTCAACATCACATGACTTGGAATACACTTTCCAAGGGGTTTGGAGGTCGACCTTTTGTCCAGGTATGTTGAAGACTATAATGCCTTTGCAAACATGTGTTTTTCCATGTGTGATCAAGAATGCAAAATGAGGTAGGTTGATGGTCAAGTGCCTTTGAAACTCTTGGGGACTTTTAAGATATGATATTATATGTTGCATTTGTTTTCAATTTTTGAAAATATCATGTAAGTGATTTGAAAATCACTTTCAGTTTTCTTTTAGATGCAAATGTAATACATATTATGGTGGGGTCCCTTGTCTTGTGCTTAATTGTAAAGTGACTTGTTAAGTGATGTTTTATGAATCACTTAACAAGGTCATTATCTTTAATGTTTTAAAAGCCATGTGTTTTCAAAGAAGACATATATTGCATGATGGAGAATGTGGTCAAGTCTTGTATGAGGACCAATGATGATTTGCAGAAATGTGAGATGTGTGGGATGCTGTTTTGACTGATTTTGGTGGGAAAGAGGCCAGCTGGAGATATTTTTGTCACATTTTTGGGGTGACTATTGACTTGGCCTATTTTTTCTTCATGTGGAGGACATTTTAGAAAGTTCTAGAAGGTTCTTTTGGGGCCTTTTCTATTTTATCTGACCGGAATCTTCTAGAAACACTTGTGTGAGAGGCTTTGGGGTTTTTGGCTTAAGTATGTTCATTTTGAACATTTGAGGGAGTTCTTTCTTTTTCCAGCATAAGGATAGCTTACTTTCTTGGAGTTATTTTTCATGGAGTTGTATTGTAACTCAGACAGACCTATTATATAGTAAACACTTTGAATTAATAAATTGGATCAATTTTCTCTCTTCATGTTTTATGGTATGTCATTAATGGTTGATCAGTTTGTTTTTTGATAAGTCATCTTTCCTTACAAACTTGTCCCATGTTTCATGCATCCATTTGATAGAAAATGTATGTTTACAGGATATAAACTATGTTGTTTAATGGTGTTATTGACTATGAAAATCTATTTTCCTTTTGAAAGCACTATTACAGACTTCCTTATAAATTCTTGATGTGAACTACATTGGAAAGGGAGTTGTGTGAGTTAGCTTTGAGATATTAATTTGAATGTGTAAGGCTATTAGTAGGTCTAGGTTGTTTTGGTCTATCACCTTAGTTTCTTTCTAGCCTTAGGTTTATTTTATGCAAATTATTACCCTTATTTTAGAGATTAAGTAGTTAGGTGGCATTAAAAGGGGAAGCCAACCCTTATCTCTGGATGTTTGCTTTCAAACAGGTTACCCACAACTTGAAAGCAATCCCATGTTAGTCCAAATCTGCTAAGTTCACTTAAGGCTTAGCAAACAGGGTGTAGATTTGGGGAGCTAACAACAGACAAACAACCCCGTTCTACATTGTGTTGGAATGGTTGTGCTTGATCCTTTGTTTTCTTTGTTTTTCTTGGCCTTTGATAGGGTATGATTATGTACCTTAGTTATTGCTACATACTTAATTGTCTTGAATGTCTACTTTAGTGTGAGTTTGTCATGGGGGAAAACTCTCACTAAAATGAGGGAAAAATGTAGTAACAGAAAAAGTATCCCTTTTCCTTAATTTGGGAATAATTAATATAAAATTAACTTAATAATGTCTTGATTTAATGTTGTAATGTGTCTTACACATTCACATTGAGTCTAGGGCCCTTTTTAATAAAATAGACTTAATTTATGCCTTATTTAAGGTGTTGTAAAGTGTTTTCCTACACTTTCATACTTATCTAGGGTTTCATTAATTCATTGTGGTTAATTGAGGTTAATTGTCCCCTTTAATTCAAATCTAAGCCTTATTAATTGTATTTTTCAAGGATCTATCTTGACACCCATTAATAATATTACCTAACATTTACATTAGAAAAATTAGAGTCCTAGAAATATGTGCTAGGACCCATTCACCTTTAGTGGCGAATGAGTCCTCCTAACATAGGACAACCCTTTCTTGGCATATGTGAAATGGGTTTTTGATGCTATTTCATCCCCCCAAAGCATGGTCCTAGAAAATTGTGCTAGGAACCATTCACACAAGGTAGTGAACGGGTCCTCCTCACTTAGGAAACCACTTTTTGAATCTATTTGTGGTAGGATTTTAATGATTTTCAATTCTAGATCTGATGTTGGCTTGGTTTATTTGAATTTCGAGGTTAATTCTTAGATTTGGTATAAATATAAGGTTAATTCACATAGTTTCATCCTAAGTGGCCTATCAAATTCAAGTGATCATAAGAGTACATTCACAAGAGCATTATAGAGCATTTCAAGGGCATTCAAGAGCAGATTATCAAGAGTTTATTGCAGATTTTCAAGGCCATATCATCATGTCAAAGGCATAGTGCATAAAGCATGTAGTTGAGTTGATGTATGTTGATGTAGCATTAAAGATATATTTGCAAGCATTGTTTCACATCGAATTCAAGATCAAAATCTACATTCTACATGGCCACTTCATGTTAGTTTGCAGATTTACATTCCAAGACATCCTCCAAGGTATCATCATTTCATGTTTCATGTGTCATGCTTCTATTTCATTGTTTCATTATAAGGTTTAATTACCTAAAAGGGTTTGATTAAGGAAAACCCCTATCCTCTAACAATCAACAAGTTTTTCTTCCCTTTGATGTGTATTTGTAAGTTCATAGGCTGAAGATTAGGTGGAGAACAAGATTGAAGCAAAAGTTGTCAAAGTTGTCAAGTTACAAAAGTTGTCATCCATATTGCAAGAACATGAAAATGAGGCTACAAAATTTGTTTCACGTTTTCGGAAGTTGAGCACCAAGGAGCTGAGAGTGCATATCTTAAGGAATAGAACATAGATCTCAATTTTTAGACACCCTAACAGGGACCCATTTTCTAGTAAAGGAAAATGAGTCCTTTGTGACCTAAAAATAGCAAGCTTTCTCTAAGGTACACATCATTTTAGCCTTCCAAAACTCCCCTTATTGTTGCTATAACAATTAGGATTGTTTTGATTGTTATTTGCATCATATCATACACAAAATTTCATGTTTTGGAGAAAAAACCCTAGTGGTTTATCATCTTGATCAATTCATTTTGATAAACCTTATTTTTCACCCTAAACATAATTAAACCTTATGGTGAAATAGTGAAACATGAAACATGAACAATGATTACCTTGAATGATGTCTTGAAACGTAAGTCAGTTATCTAACATGAAGTGGTCATGTAGAATGTATATCTTGATCTTGAATTGGATATGAAACAATGCTTAACTTGGATCTTGAATACTAAATCACAACACTAGCTCAACAACATGCTTGATGCATTATTCCCTTAACATGATGATGGATCTTGACTTGCTGCAACAAATGATGATGAAATCTTCCCTTGAATGCCTTAGAAATGATCATGAATACTCTATGACACTCTTGTGAAGTCTTAGGATGCTTAACTCTTGATTGCTTAAGTTGATAAAATGAATTATTAGGTGAAATAATGATTTGAAACCTTTTTTATATAGTCATTCAATCTAACTTACTGTTTATTAGATCCCAAATGTTGACATTCATGAAATTTGAATCCAAAACCTTGATTTCCTGCTAAAAACAATAAAAGGGGGCCAAATGAGACTCATACAACACTTTTCACATATAGGTCCCATCTAGGTGGGACTCACACGCCCAAGGTGGCATATAGGTCCCACTAAGTGTATTTGTTGATTATGTCAGGATCTAGGTTGAAATAAGCCTCAAGATGCATAATAAAGGGTCTTAGGGGCCTATTAATGATGGAATGAAGGTCATAAATGAAAGAGGTCCCAAAACTTAATGTAAGGTGTAAATAAATACACTTTACAACATTAAATTAAGGAAAAATTAAGTCTATTTAGCTTAAAAGGTCCCTAAAGCTAATGTGAATGTGTAAGACACATTACAACACTAGATCAAGGCAATATTAGGTTCATTTTAATGTTAATCATTCCAAAATTAAGTGTGAAAATATAAAGGATGCCATTTTTCTACACTATAGTTCCAAAGCATGCTACCATACATTCCCATCTCAATCAAGACTGGAAAGTATCCCATGCACTCCATCTCACGACCTTATTCCTTCCACTCCATCTCATGATCCCCTCCCTTTCAATCCATCTCATTATCCCATCCTTTATACTTCATCTCATGATATATTTTTAAATCAAGATCAAAAAATCCCTTCTACTCCATCTCATGATTCCCTTCCATATCAAGATCAAATCATCCCTTCTACTCCATCTCAGAATCCTATTCTAGATTAAGATCAAAGCATCCCTTCCACCCCATCTCACTACCCCCTATCATCTTAAGATCAAAGAATACATTTCACTCCATCTCATGATCTCATTCTATCTCAAGATCAAAGCATCCCTTCCAGTACATCTCATGATTCCCTTCTATCTAAAGATCAAAAGTTTGTTCCACTCCATCTCATGATCTCCTTCCATCTCAAGATCAAAGCATCCCTTCCACTCCATTTCATGATCTCCTTCCATCTTAAGATCTAAGAATCCCCTCCACTCCATGTCATGATCCATTTCCAAATAAAGATCAATGCATCCCTCCTACCCTCCTCACAATCATAATGATTCTCAAGATTCCATCACTTCCATCCAACATAGTCATGAACCTCACACCTATCTTCTTTGTTCCTCCATCATCCAATTCGATTTCCTCCAAGATCCTATAATTCCTTTGACCTCATATCCCCCTAAAAGTGAACCTATTGCTTACTTCCAAAATAAAAAGTATCCCATTGGAAAAAGGATTTTTCAAAAAATAGATTATCAAGGCAAAGGGTTAGTTCTCCATGAACACGGTGTATTAGAAACCATTCATGTAAAAATAAAATCCAAGTTTTCATGGTGTAGACACCTAATTTAATTGTCTAAGTGAGTCACGCATTCATATTCGCCTAATTAACATCATTTTCCTCATTATCTCCTAATTCTTCATTTTGATTAAATAGTCCCATATTATTTGATTAAATTCCCCAGTTTCCTCTATTAATTGAATAATTGATACTATTTGATTAATTTATCAAAATTCACCAAATTTCCCTCTTTTCACATTGATTAAATAATCTTGAATTATTTAATTAAATTCAATTTCTATCTTGCCACCATGATTAAATCAACATTCCAATTATTTAATTAAATATTAATTTTCCCTCTCATACATGATTAAATTACATAGTAATGAAAAAAGTAGCCTTTTCCTTGCTTGCTTGATAATTGGCATTAAAGCTGAATTATTGGTGTCTTGGAGTGGTGTTGTAATGTGTTGTACACATTCACACTATTCTAGGACCTTTATTTAACTATAACATGCCTTAATTGATCCTTTGCAGAGGTGTTGTAAAGTGTTGTAACACATTTTCACACTTTTCTAGGATATATTTGCTTAATTAAGCCTAGTGGGCCCCTTTCTAAATAAAAAATATATAATGTGTACCATGTTTAAGTGTTGTAAAGTGTTTTAAAGCACTTTCACCTTTATCTAGGTGGTCTTAATTGATTGTGGTTAATTGGAGTTATTAACCCCCTTTTAATTCAAATTTAGGCCTTAATTTTGACACCTCCTAAAGATCTATCCCAACAATCATAATTTAAATAACAAATTATTTCATTGGGAAAAGTTTGGTCTTGGTAAATTGAGCCAAGACCCATTCGCCCTTGATGGTGAATGGGTCCTCCCTTAACAAGAATCACCTTTGTTAGTTGATTTGGAATGGGTTTTTGGCCTTCTTTTAGCTCCCTGTTGCTTGGTCCTAGAAACTTAGCCAGGAACCATTCACCTTTGGAGGTGAATGGTTCCTGGCTAAGTTTCTAGGACCAAGCTACGGGGAGCTGAAAGAAGGCCAAAAACTCATTCCAAATCAACTAAGAAAGGCGATTCTTGTTAAGGGAGGACCCATTCGCCATCAAGGGCGAATGGGTATTGGCTCAATTTATCAAGACCAAACTTTTCCCAATGAAATAATTTGTTATTTAAATTATGATTGTCGGGATAAATCTTCGAGAGGTGTCAAAATTAAGGCCTAAATTTGAATTAAAAGGGGGTTAATAAATCCAATTAACCATTATAAATTAAGACCACCTAGATAAAGGTGAAAGGACTTTAAAACACTTTACAACACTTAAACAAGGTACACATTATGTATATTTTATTTAGAGTCCTCCCTTAATGAGATCCTAATTTTTTAATTTCATTCGGGTAGGAATTTTATTATCTTTCTTTCCATATTTGGTGTTAGCCTTAGTTCTTTGAATTTTGGGGTTAATCTCCTAATTTAGTATAAATAAGAGGTTAATTCATATTGTTTCTCCTAGAAATTTTATCAAGCATTCAAGCATTCAAGTGATCAAGCATTAGAGCACTTCAAGAGCATTTATAAGGCATTTCAAGATAGATTTTAAGTGTTTATTGCAACAATTCAAGGTATTATCATCATGTCAAGGGTTTAATGCATTAATGTGTGTTGAGCTAAGAAATGAATGTTGCATTGAGGATCCATTTACAAGCATCATCCTACATTTAAGATATACATTCTTCATGACCACTCCATGATTGTTTGTAGATTTGCATCACAAGACAAAATCCAAGGTGATATTATTTACAATATTACACTTTCATGCTTCATTTCCTTCATTTCATCAATTGGCTTTATTACCTACAAGGGGTTTGACTGAGGAAAACCCCCATTCACTAACATATCAACAAGTTTTTCTTGCCCTTGAGTGTGTTATTGTAAATTTACATGTTGAAGATCAAGTTGAGAAAGATTTGGAGCAAAGTTGTAAAAGTTGTCATTCAAAGTGCAAGACCATGAAAATAGCTCTACAAAATTAACTACATGCTTCCAAAACTTGATAACTGAAATTTCAAGAGTGTAGACATCAAGGTACAAGATCCTGAAATTAGTTTTCTAATTTTAAAAGGACCCATTCGCCATTGAAGGCGAATGAGTCCTCCATAGCTCAAAAACAACTTTCTAGCCAGGTACACAACCTTTTATGCTCTGAAAACATTCCTCATAGTTGCTATAACAGTTAGGTTTCATTTTTGGTTGTTATTAGCATCATATTTTGCATAATTTGAAGTGATTTGGTCCTTGAAAAATCAATGATCCATCCTCTTCTCTTGCATTTGGATTTGATCCTATTTTTCACCATTTCAATTTTGGCGAACTTGACTCATTTAACATTGCAATTTTCTAATTTTTAGAGTCTTATTTTACATCTTAAATTAGATCTTGCATTGCATTAAGATCTCATTTAGGGTTTCTTCTTTTGCATTAAAATATTGCATATATCATATAGGGTTTATATTTGCATTGTTTTGCACTTCTTAAATTTGAAAATAACAAAAATAAATTAGTAATTTTGCAACTCATTTAGATCTCATTGAGTTGCATTTGAAAATCAAAAAAAAATTGCATTCCAATCTAGGTCTTGCATTTCATCTTTCTATTGCATTTTTGCATTGAATTTATGGAAAATATGAAGCTACATTTCATTGTCTACAACCTGGAACTGAAAGATAAATCTGAGAACTTGCAAATCATTAAAAAATAGTTTAAAAAGACCTAACCAGGACCCATTCACCTTTACTGGTGAATAAGTCTATAATCAAGCCTGATTTGTACCTTCTAGCATCTGAAAAGACATCAAAATTGACTCTGAATTCCAGAAAAAAATTCTAGAAAGACCTAACCATGACCCATTCGCCCTTATTGGTGAATGAGTCCCAGTTAGCTACATATATGCAATTTTAGGACATTAAAATCTCAATTTTTAGCTTCTGTTTGGTGCATTCATCTTGCTGTTTCAATTTTCTGATTTGTTGTTTCATCAATTTCATTGCATTTAGCTTAATTTACTTCATTTCAGTACATTGTCAAAATTCAAAATTGCATTTACAATATTTCATTTTTTTTTATTCTATTGCATTGTGTGGAATTTTAAAATTGCATTTCATTCTAGGTCATTTCATTGCATTGATGTTAGTATCAGTCTTTTCCAAGTTTGCAAAGAAAAAGTTAGTCATTCATTCAATACATTTCCAAGTTATGAGAGTCTCCTACTGCAAGAGAGTGAAAATGATGACACTTTCCTTAAACCAACAACCCATATTATATCTCCTATTTGTGGGAATGATGTGATAGAAGAGGATACAATCATAGATAACCATGAATATCATAGTTGTTCTTCTCCCAATACCTCTCCTATTAGTGACAAAGGTATCCTGGTGAAAGAAGATGCAATCATTGAGATTCATGAAAGTCTTGTTTTCCCTTATCCTCCTACCCCTTGGGAAGATATTATAACACAAGAAGATGAGATAATTTCCACTACTTAGTCTAAATTCGTCCCTCAACATCTCCCCTAATTGTGAGAATGCTCTAGTGAAAGAGGATACAATCAAGAATGATCATGAAAATCACATTTGTGAGGAGGACATGTGGGTTGAAAGTTATAACATTATTTCTCTCCTTCCCAATGTCCCTACATTTGGAAAGACCTATTCAAACAAAAATATTCAATCATTGGTAAGCATGAAAAGCATGATTCTCCTTCTCTCAATGCCTCCCCTATTTATGATGAAGCTACTTTACACAATACAATCATGGAATGTGATCAACCTATTAAAAACTCTCATACTAGGGCAGAAGTTATGGTACAAGAGAATGAGACCTTAGAGAAAAAGGATGAAATTATGGACAATCATAACAATCAAATTTGTTCTTCTCCTAGTATCTCTCATAGTTGTGAAGAAGATACTTTGAGGTTAGAAAATACAATCGATGAAAGACATGAGAATCTTAGTTGTCCCTCTTCCCCTAGGGAAACCTTTATTGAACAAGAAGATCAAACCATTGATAACTCCCCTTCTTGTGATGAAGTCATTTTAGAAGAACCAACCTTTGAAGGTCATCAACAAATCTAGTTTGTAGTTCTCCTAAAAACTCCTCCTAGGGAAGATATAATGGTGGAAGAAAATGAAAAAATTGACAATGGAAATTCCTTAGATGAAGATGATGAAGTGACATTAAACTCTCCTTCACTAAGAGATCATGAAAATAAGGATAATTCCTATGAGGTTATGCACATTAGATATCCCTTGAAGTACTCTCCTGAGCCTAAACTTATCATTTATCCACCCTCGCAAAAACTAGAAACTAAAAATAAACCTGTCCTCATCCTTGAACAACCTAAGAACAATGTTTCACAACAACCAAGTCACAATAATGTTGCTCATATCTAAAACACTAGAAAAAATATGCAACCAAAACAAACACCTTAACATCCCTTCCCTTGCCTAATCCAATTTTTCGTAGTGATCCTCATTTGACCGCAAATAATGGAAAGGAATATAATCTTGTTGAACACATTAAGAATATTCCCACTAAGATTTATTTATGGGAATCGCTTCAAACATCACCTAGTTATCATATCATGCTTCAAGAGGCTTTGCAACAAGTTAGGATTCCTCCTAACACTATTTCAAATGATGTGGTAGCGCTAGTTCAAGGAATGAATGACATGAACTTAGATATTGTTTTTCACCAAAATGAGTTACCTCCCTTAGAAATTCAAAAGAAATATGAAGCTTTCAACATAATATCCCACATTGATCAAATTGTGATAAAACAAACTCTTGTCAAGACAATGGATTGGTCCTGAATGTGTGTAGTATGACCCTTGTGAAAAGACTTAGGATAAGTAAAATCAATATTAAACTCGATTCTTTATCTATTTGAGGATTTGATAACATAGGAAAAGAACAACTTGGAGTCATCAAATTACCTATCAGAGTTGGGGAGGTAACATTACAAACTCCGGTCCACATTATGCCTGATGATCTTTCTTACAACCTCCTTTTAGGGAGACCATGGATTCATGCAATGAATGGTGTCCCTTCTACTTTGCATCATGTCATGAAGTACATCTATAACAATAAAGTCTACACACTAAAAGCTGATCTCAAACCCGAAAGTTGCTTGATCGATGAAAGAGAAGGATGGAATCCTTTGGAAGCATTGGAATCATATACATTGCAAGAAGTCACAAAAGAAGAAAAAGAACACTAGAAGCAAACTGTGGAAGTCACTAAATTTTTAGAAAATGATTAGGGTTCCTTAGATTTCACACCAACATTCATGGGAGAATACAAGATCATAAACAAAGAGTCTGAAAAGGGAAAAGAAAAAGCAATAATTTCAACACACAATTCAATGCAAAACTTGTAAAAATCCACCTCAACCACCTTAGAAGAAAAAAATTACACAAAAAACTTTGATGAAGCTGATTATGAACAACCACCAAATTCAAAAGAAATGAAAAATCTTTACAGACTTATGAAGCAACTTGATTATAGTGGAAAAGGATGTGGTGTTAGAGAACAAGGTATCTATGTCCCTATAGAGATTTACACACAAGAAATAACTCATGGTCTTGGTATTGGTTATCTGTGAAAGGAGGTTACGAACTTATGAAACAACTTGGTTATAGTGGAAAAGGATGTGGTACTAGAGAACAAGGTATCTGTGTCCCTATAGAGCCTTACACGCAAGAAATAACTCATGGTCTTGGTTATTTTCCTTTGATAGAAATATAAGCATCAAAAAGCCTTCAATTAATATCGACACTCTTACAAAAGATTCCTCCAAGATGACTTTAACATTAGTGCATCCTAAATTGATAGAAACTAGTGTTCCTGATTACTATCCTTTGAAAGAAATGAAAGAAACAAAGAAATCTTTGCTTAACATCAATGTCATCACACAAAATGCTAATGATTTGACTTTGATAGATTTTACACCCTCCTTTTAGGGAGTACAAAATCTCACAATCTAAAGAGTCTTGTGTAAGTATGATATCTAATACTAAGCAAGAGATATCTTTGTCGCAAAACAACAAAACATCTTCTACTATTGATCAAGAGAGTATCTTGTTGAGATTCCTCCAAGATCGTTTGATATCCCTACCTCTAAGAATGTGAAAGAAATTTTATTACAAGACTCCATTTTGTGCATATCATAGAGTTCATGGTCATTCTACTAATGAATGCAAGGCTTTAAGTAGTAAAATCCAACATATTAAGGAGTTTGGTGCTCTTCCTTATGTGGGGGAACCTAATTCCTCTAATTGATACTGATTTTCACTCTAGCATGCCTCTCATCAATCATTTTGGCTCATCCTTGTCTTGCACTAAGTGGGGGAAAGGGGTTAGGTAGCCTTGTCCTCGTATGTCACTTTTTGTCTCTTTTGGCTAGTTGGCCACCTTTCATGTACATATAAGAGCAAGCTTGGAATGTGAATGACATGCCTTAAGTTGGCTCACATGTGACGTATTGAGTTATCTTTAGCATTGTATTTTTGGGGGAAACCCTTCCCTCCTATTGCATGACACAACTTATTTTGGAAACATATGACTTGGCATAGGGATTTTTGAATAAGCTCTCATGTATTCTTTTACTTTAAAGCAATTGATCACAGTAATGATGTTAGCAACTGCTTTAAAGTTGGGGCATACATCGACACTCATGTTTCACTATGTGGTTTTCTTTATTCTTGTGATGCATCCTTTTCTTGGTGGTGTCATTTGGCTTGATTTCCTCCAAGAGTGTGATATTTCTTTAACTTGTCCTTTCTTGGAGACATTAGGCACAATCTCCCTAAGAGGAAGACCATTACACGAACAAAGAAAAGTCCCATTTAACAAATTTTTTACATGATATTCAAAAGCATTTTCATTGTGGTGCCTTATCAAAGTTGTTAGGAGGATAACTTCGATATGGTATGAGAAGCTAATTCGATTCTCTCTTTTGCCACTTCATTGGGATAAGTCACCTAGTGGACAGACTGAGGTTCCACTACCCTAAAGTGAGCATACATATTTTGGGAAAACTCACCTTGTGGATGACCTGAAGTTTCATGGCCCCAGAGTGAGTAGCGTATGTTATGGACAAACAACCACCATCTCACATCATGTTGAATCAGTTGTACTTGATCCTTTGTTTTTGATTATTTTTCTTAGCATTTGATAGGGTATGATCATATATCTTTGTTATTTCTTCATACTTAAGTGTCTTGGATGTCTACTTTAGTGTGAGTTTGACATGGGGTCATCCTCTCACTAAAGTGGGGGCAAAATGTAGTAATGGAAAAAGTGGCCTTTTCCTTGCTTTCTTGATAATTGACATTAAAGTTGAATTAATGGCATCTTAGAGTGGTGTTGTAATGTGTTGTACACATTAACACTATTCTAAGACCTTTATTTAACTAAAACATGCCTTAATTGATCCTTTGCAAAGGTGTTGTAACACATTTTCACATTTTTCTAGGATATATTTGCTTAATTAAGCCTAGTGGCCCCCTTCCTAAATAAAATGTACATAATGTGTACCTTGTTTAAGTGTTTAAAGAGTTTTAAAGCAGTTTCAAATTTATCTAGGTGGTCTTAATTGATTGTGGTTAATTAGAGTTATTAACCCCCTTTTTATTCAATTTAGGCCTTAATTTTGACACCTCTGAAAGATCTATCTCGATAATCATAATTTAAATAACAAATTATTTCATTGGGAAAAGTTTGGTCTTGGTAAATTGAACCAAGACCAATTCGCCCTTGATGGCGAATGGGTCCTCCCTTAACAGGACCCCCCTTTCTCAATTGACCTGGAATGGGTTTTTGGCCTTCTTTTAGCTCCCTGAAGCTTGGTCTTGGAAACTTAGCCATGACCCATTCTCCTTTGGTAGCGAATGGGTCCTCCCTTAATGAGATCCTAATTTTTGAATTTAATTTTGGTGGGAATTTAATTATCTTTCTTTCTAGATCTGGTGTCAACCTTAGTTCTTTGAATTTTGGGATTAACCTCCTAATTTAGTATAAATAAGGGGTTAATTCACATTATTTCTCCTAGCAAGTTTATCAAACATTCAAGCATTCAAGTGATTATGAATTGGAGCACTTCAAGAGAATTCATAAGGCATTTCAAGGAAAATTTCAAGTGTTTATTGCAACAATTCAAGATCTTATCATCATGTCAAGTGTTTAATGCATTCATGTGTGTTGAGCTAAGAAGTGAATGTTGCATTAAGGATCCATTTAAAAGCATCATCCTACATCCAATATCTACATTCTTCATGGCCACTCCATGATTTTTTGTAGATTTGCATCACAAGACAGAATCCAAGGTGATATCATTTATGTTATTGCACTTTCATGCTTCATTTCCTTCATTTCATCAATTGGTATAATTACCTACAAGGGGTTTAACTAAGGAAAACCCCTATTCACTAACATATCAACAAGTTTTTCTTTCCCTTGAGTGTGTTATTGTAGATTTACAGATTGAAGATCAAGTTGAGCAATATTTGGAGGAAAGTTGTCAAAGTTGAAAAGTTACAAAAGTTGTCATTCAAAGTGCAAGATCACGAAAAGAGCTCTACATAATTGACTACATGCTTCCGGAACTTGATAACCAAGATTTCAAGAGTGCAAACATCAAGGTACATGATTTTGAAATCAATTTTTTTGAAACCCTAAAAGGAACCATTCACCATTGAAGGCGAATGTGTCCTCCATAGCTCAAAAACAACAACTTTTTGGCTAAGTACACAAATTTTTATGCTCTAAAAACATTAATCATAATTTCTATAACAATTAGGTTGCATTTTTGGTTGCTATTAGCATCATATTTTGCATAATTTGAAGTGATTTGGTCATTGGAAAATCAATGATTCATCCTCTTGCTCTTACATTTGGATTTGATCCTATTTTTCACCATTTCATAAATAGTCTTGAATTGTTAAATAATTAATTCTTAATTTCCTCTCACCTCACAATGAAATAATTTCTTTAATTATTTAACTACTAATTTTCCTCCAACTTGCACAAAGCATATTCCATTTTCAAAAGAGGATGCTCCTTTTTCAAAATATCTTCCCTCCTAATATATTTCAAACTAATTTCCTTGAATTAAGGGGATATTTTGAGTTAACTAAAGCTTCTATTAATCTTCCACCCTTGATCTCCTTGATCTATTCTGAATGTTGATCATCATATTCAATCTCCAACTTTGATCAAATATCTACATTTCTATAAAATAAGCCTTCACCTTCTCAAAAATAATTCACAATTCTCATAAGGAATTCATGAATTTTTTGAGAGCATTCTTCAGCATCTGATCATCATAATTGTGAATCAAGATCATCATCAAGATTTTTCAACATGGTTTATGCACTCTTTGAGCAATCCATATCCTAAACTAGCATAATTCCACAATGGGATTATAGGTTTGCATTATCTTGTATCTTTGTTTGAATTGATTTAATTGTTTTGGTTTCATTACCTTTCAAGCATTACATTCTAATTTCACTGGGTATGGGTGTAACTGATCTTTCTTTCTTGATTTTTTAGCATTTACTAACCCTAATTTCTTTGATTATGATTTATAACCATTTCCCATTATTCCCTTATGACATTTTGGCACACCCAGTGGAACCCACATCCTTGATCTAATGTTTCTTGAAGTTTTTGATAACTTAAATGTTATATTAATGCTTTTGCAATAGATCAACACTTTTATTTTTGCACAAAGATGCTTTTGTTATGCTTCAACACTATTGCAAGATTACAATGACACTTTTGTTATAGTTTGACGCTTCTAACTGACACTTTTTTCTATGTTCCCTGTGTAGGTTTTAGAGATGCTTATGCTACAAAACATTACTTTTGATACAACTTGATGCTTTTGTCGGCTAATAGCAACACATATGTGGTAATTCTTGACTCTTTGGTCTGAAATAGAGTGATACTTTTATTACTTTCTGAACACCATTTGTTTCTACACTTTCAAGCTTATCTAACCCTAACATGTGTATGGTTCTTTGATCTTTTTGGAATAATATATTTATGCAACTTGTGGAAAACATTTGGAGAACACCAAGATTAAGAAACTACTAACAAGTTTTCTTATAGGGTTTTTTTATACAACTATTATATTTCAATTTGGTGCTCTAAATTTGAACAAGCAACTATCATATTTCAATTTGGTGCTCTAAAATTGAACAAAAAACTATCATATTTGAATTTGGTGCATTAAAATTGAACAAAAAACTATCATATTTGAATTTGGTTCATTAAAATTAAAAAAAAAAATTCATATTTGAATTTGGTGCATTAAAAAGAACTTGTTTACTATGTTTGGTAGGATAGTGGTGTGTATACTATCTCCTTGTGCCACAAGCGATCTTGGAAATCAAAAAAATTATTAGTTTGCAATCTATTTTGTACACCTAATGTGTTATTGTTTGTGTATGATCTTCCCTCGCGACTCCAAATAATGATCTTGATAATAAAAAGAAACATCATTATCATTTAATTCAAGTAGGGGGCTTACTTGGGGATTTCATCACCTCAAGGCCAAACTCAACCATATTTTCGAGCAGGGTATATAAATGGGGGAGAATGAAAGTTGTACCCCAAGGTGTGACCAATGTCCTATGAGCCAAACCTCAAGACCCACAGTCTACCAAGACTTATATAGGTGAGGAGAAGGAAGACCTTGTAGACTTAGGCATTTATGAATGGGTTCACTATTCATCAATCCCCCACAACAAACCTTGTTTATTAGTAGCCCTTAAGACCATCATTCATTGGCTTAGTAGAATGCAAGGTATAATATCATGCCCAAAGTTATTGACCGCATACTTTACTCTTGTTGAGGTGATAAAATTCATTGTTGGACCTAGTCCTTCTAAGGAAAGGGGTGGTAAGGTGGTATATGACCTTATCATACCCTAGTTACTCATTCAATTGAAGGTGTTATTGCTCCAGTAGGTGGGCCTCTACTAAGTCATTACACTCATTCTACTACTAACTAGGTTGCATAATTTTGGTGTGTATTCATTTTTTTTTATTAGTAATAGTTTTATTTTATTAATATAATTAAAAGAGTCATTACATCATCATAAAAGGATGCCTTAGAACCCCAAACCCTATACACCAAGGACAAACAAACTCTGACCAACATCCTTCTACAAACTACAACGCTACCACTGCAACATCTAGACCTTTGATTCAAAAACAAGAAACCCTTTACAAATACATACAAAAATTTCCAATCTATTTTTAGTTTTAACCTATTGGCTTTAGACAGGCTACCCATATAAAAAGCATACAAAAAAACAACATTCAAAAACCCCGGCTACCAAAAAATGAACATCATTACATTTCAACATTCACCACGACCTACATCAATGTTCCAGACTTTAGATTAGATCACCATTGCCATCTTCCCAACAGGCCATGATTTCAAAGAAAAGGAAAATAAATATTACCCACCAAAAAACCAACCAGCCACCATGTTCCCTAAAAACCACCTCGCCTCACTAAGCGATTCTTCCTAGGGATTTGTGAAGGGATGTTTGTTTCCTCATGAGATGTTGCAGCTTCCTACCTTAGAAGCACCAACTTCAAGTTTTCCCATGCCACCAATATCTCCAATTTGTAGGCATCCCTTTCCATTCTCCTTCTCCACCTCATGAACGAAATTAACCCCTCTTTAGTTTCTTCATCCATATCTTTGATTCCTTTCAAGACATTGTAACCAATGCCTGACACAGTGCATTCCAAAAAGGATTCCATTCCCACTAGCAAATCCTCATCGAAAAGTGAGTGCACAACCCATTTCACCACTATGAATTCTTCATTCAGCTCAAGACCCCAAGCAAAGATCATATATGCTATATCTACATTCATTCTTCTCCTATGTTTTTCTTCCATTCAATGCACTCCCAGTGTCTCCAAAACTGCTTCCACAACCTCATCATGCAAGCACTTCAACATTAATTTCAGCCTAAAGGCTATCACTGGGACAAAAAAACCTTTTTGTTGCCTCTACATTGAGAAACCATACATAGCCTCCATCCTTAAGAAAACTGATATTCCCTCATCTTTGACACAAGCTACACTAGATTTGATTACTCCACTACCCATTGCAGCCTTTAAAAAACCTCCCATTTGTGCCACTGGTGTCATCCTGCCACCTTCATCCCAAAAACAATGAAGCATTTACTACCTTCACTGCCAAAACATGCCAAGCTCATTCAATTCGAATGCATGTGAGATTTTTAAGATCTCGAAAGGATGATCTTAATCCTCATTGTCCTTTAAAAAGGACCACTGATTTGACAACATCCTACCAACTGTCGCCAAAAAGACATCTGTAGAAATTAGTTAAATTCCCAAGGAAAATTTAACCGTTATCCTACCTTTAGCCAACAACCCTCCTTCACTAATAAAAGCAGCATCAATTGACCAAAAAAAAACTTAAAAAGGGCCCCTCATAAAGAACCAACAACACTTCTCGCTTTTCAATATTTTTTCTTCTAAGGAAATTGTATTCCAAGAATATCTCTCACTTGCACTGCCCAAGGGGCCCACACTTTCAGATTCTGCTCCACTTATCACCTTATACCAACCTTCTACATGTGTTTTCCACATTTGATGAACCATCTTCAAGAGGATCCCAAGTCCCACGGGCTTGATCTTAACTCAACCAAAGCCTTTACATTCTACTATCTTCCAAAGAGAAGGGAGCCTATAATCCTCAAGATGGAAGTATGTTCTCACCTACTTCTTCAATCGAATGATCTATTTTCTGTGCTCTCTGATTCATCTTCAAAAACTTTCTAATAGCCCTCTTCCCAAATTTCAAATTACGATCAAGGACTCAATAAATCCAAATGCCAAGAAAGAAGGAATTTTCTTGAGGATTTGGCCAAAAACTTCTTCCACCAAAAAATGGCTATAGACCTTGCCATCCCAGTTTCAACCTTAATTTCCTCCCAACATCACAATGATCACAATGAAGAAGGAAAGATCATTGACCTCTGCAACATCACATGATCAATTAATATCCACAAACTGCCTCTCTCCTAACAAAATTCTTCCTTTCACAACTAGCCAAGCAAATGCACCAGCTTTGGGTAAACAATTTTTATTCCAACAAAGTTTCTTGGCCCAAAAAACCTCACCCTCTAGGGAAAACAATAAGTGATAGCCAATTTTTACTGAGTAAGCCCTGTTAACTAAACCACACCAAACCACTCTATCCTCACTTTTAGTGAGTAGTGCTTGCCTACTCTTAAAAATATCATTCATCCTTGCCAAAAGCTGATCAAATAGCCCCTCATTTGATAAATCCTTCCAACCCCATTCCTGACCAAGAGGGCCCTACTTTAGTTCAAGATAATCTCAAACCTTCTCTTCCCATATTTGTTGAAATAAATGCCTAAGCTCTTGCAAATCTTCCTCATCACACAAAATTGGTGGACCCCCCCACGAGTCATCCCAAAATTTTTCTTTAAGACCATTGCCAATTTTCCATGAAACATGATTGAAAATAACCGACCTACAAGAAATAATAAAGTTCCAAATAACAGAACCTTTAGGTAGGTTGCAGATTGTTAAAATCCTATGATCCTCTGCTAAGTCAAGATATTTAGCCTTCACAATTTTTGCCCATAATAAATCAAGGTTTGAATATATACTTCAAAAAAAAATTTCTCCTAGAGCTTCATTCATGAGCTTCCAATCTCTCAAACCAACCCCACCTTTTTCTTTTGCATGAAAGATTTTATCCCATGCTAACAAGGGAATTTTGTCCTATTCACTTGCACCATTCCAAAAGAATTTTCTCATTCATTGACCAATTGCTCTGATCACCTTCTTAGGGATCTTTAAACACATCATAGAAAAAACCGGTATAGCTGAGATGATAGATTTTAACATAAGGATTCTCCCAGCTATAGTGAGCCATTTGCTTTTCCACCCATCCATGCAACTCTTCACCCAAGCCACCCAATCTTTGCAAAAGCCAAATTTCTCTAGAAATTTCAAAAGAAACCCTATGTTAACCACATCATAAGCCCTTTTGATGTCCAAATTTAACATCATCTTCTCAGTTTTTTTCAAACAAATATAATGGATGGCCTCATGAGCTACAATAACACCTTCAAAATTAGATCTATTCGGGGAAAAGCCACTCTGTTCTACAGAGATCACAGAATCCAAAACCCTTTTCAACCTATTTGCAATAACTTTAGAAATTATTTTATAGACCATATTGCACTAAGAAATTGGTCTATAATCCTCAAAAGAGTTTACCACTGATCTTTTTAGGATTAAAATAATAAAGGTGTTATTTAAATCTTTGAGGATGAATCCACCTTTCCTTGATTCTTCAACCACCTCCCATAACTCATGAGAAAAATTATCCCAAATTTTTTGAAAGAAACACATCAGAAACCCATCCAAGCCTGGAGCTTTGTGTCCACCCAAACTGAATACAACTTTTTTAACTTCTTTTAAATAAACTTCCTCTGTAAGCATGGCATTCTGGGCATTAGACACATAAAAAGGGATAACATATAGGGTGTTAAGGTCAGACAATGAGACATCTAAGTTTTCCTTACACTAACCAGAATAGAAACTTATAGCTTCCTTATTTATCTTCTCAGGATCAGACAAAACATTTCTATTCATATCCTTGATTGAATTTTTTTAATTATTCGATCTACGCACCTTCACAAAATTATGAAAAAAATTGGCGTTCTTGTCACCCTCCTTAAGCCAATTTTCACGATATTTCTTCCTCCAAAAAAATTCCTCCCAAGCTAGAATTTTAGAATACTCTTTGTTCAAGCTCTTTTCCAATAAAAAATCCTCTTCCAATATACCCTTCTCAATCACTTTGGTATGTAAAACCTTCAGCTCTTCCTCCAACCTTAGCTTCTCAACAACAACATTCTTGAAGGACTCCCTATTCCATTTCTTAATTTTCTCTTTAAGAAAATGAAGATTCTTAAAGAAAATGAAAGCTTTATTATATGATCTTTCTAGGGCATTTTTCCACCAATCAACAACCAAATCCTTAAACCCTTTAGCCCGAAACCACATTACTTCGAATTTAAAGGGGTACCAATGCAGTGTGGCTTCTTCTTGGATTCTCAAACCAACTAGATAGTGGTTTGAAATAGTAATAGGAATGATCTCTGCCTCACAAGTCCATTGATGGGCAGCGCAATCACGAGCTAGAAAAAAATGATCCAACTTTTCAGCAATATTAAAAAAACCCCCTCTTCAATTCATCCAAGTGAAATCACCATTTTTAAAAGGAGATTCATTATTCACAACAAAATCACTGAAATCTTGTTGGCTTTGACTAGCCCAACACACACCTCCCATTTTTTTGAAGGCTTCAAAATAGCATTGTAATCACCACCCAGGAGAAACATCCTCCCATCCTTATGACCTAAACAAGCTAACAACTCTTGCCACAACATCTTTTTCTGGGTTGAGTCAGTAGGGCCATAAAAATTGATTATAAAAAAGATTTCCCTAACCTATTTTGAATCAAAACTCAACCATTGACAAAATCTATCTTGACGAACAACCTGGACATCTACCAGAGAGTCATTTCAAAGAACACCAAGGCCCCTTGAGGCACCGACTTCTCCAAAAAGTGAACAATTCCACCTGCTAAAACATCTATATAAGGACTCAAAGTCACACTGCTTAATCTTAGTTTCCTAAAGCAAAACCAAAGCTGGCCTCATTTGATCAAATAGATTTTTTAAGGAGCACTGCAGCCCCCGACATTCCACGATAAGGTTTTCATGGCTGCCAGGAAAAGGCATAGCTTTTTCTCAATCTCAATTTTCTCTGGCCAACAACATTTCCAACCATTTCAAGGCACATCCTATTTGTTTTAGGAACATGATTCTTCTCACCAACCTTAGCTTTATTGATTAAGGTAGAAGATTGTTCAATGGTTCTCTTTTCCACTATTCCTAGGCTATCATGCAATCCAAGCAAATCTTCCCTACCCTGCTCCTCATCTGAAGCCATCTTAGAATCTAAATCTTCCAAGGTGCCTCCACTATCTTTGAATCCTTCGAAAGCACTCTCAAGATTCCTAATAGGATAAATGGGAATATCCTTAAACACAATGTCCTCATTTTCCCCCTGAATGTCATCTACAAAAAGTTTGGCTTCAGAATCAAAACCTTGATTGATATTACCTGGAAAGCTGTGAACTAAATCTTCCCCAAGTTTTTCATCTCGACCATGTAGGTGACTATTAGAACTCTCCTTAGTTCTTGAAGAGTGGGAGTTTCCTTACAGAGATGAATCATGTTCTAGCCCACCATCGCTTGTGTTAATATTTTGGCCTGCATTTAAAGCTTCATCCATTTGAGGAGATTCAATCTGCTCATCATGAGCATCATTTCCACCACTTAGAAGATTTAGATCCCCCAGTAACCCTTCTAAAGTCTGAACCATCATCACTTGCTCTGAGTTTTTGAAAGCAATAGAATCCCCAATGTGGTGTGACTCTTGGTGAGTCCCCACATGAGATATTTCCTCAAACCCACTTTCAAAGAGAAAATCTATTTCCTCTTTCTAACTTCCATCCCAGATATGATTTTCCTCTATTTGAGAAGAAGACAAGTCTTTCAATTGACCCCATTGTGAACCCCATTCTTGAGCATTCCACATATCTTCCCATGCTTCCCATGCACTAGTTTTAGATAAAGCCAAAACTCTTCGACAATAGTGTTATGAGCTAACCCTTTTCCATTTGACATGGTGGGGTAGTGGCCATCTAAATGTTCTTTCCCTAAACATTTCACATAAGACATCATTTCTTCCTCAATCTCCACCTTTTGACGCCAAAGACCTTCCCTTGTTTGTAGCTCTATCATTTCAAGCAGAGGGTGTATTTTCTACCTCAGAATGTAGATCCTGGGAAACATACTATAATCATATTTTTCCATAGCTTCCTCTGACTTCACAAAGACACCTAGTTTGTTTCCAATTCTTTTGAGTGTTTCCTAGTCCCAATATTCCCGAGGAAGATTATTCAACCTAATCCACACCGACACCTCCTCCACATTTGTAGTGTTAGGATCAAAGTTTGGAGTCCAGTCTAGGATGGAAAAACCCCTCCCATCCATCATGAATGGACCACTTTTTATGATCCATTCCTTATCTTGTGTAGTTTGACAAATCACCAAATATAAACCATTTTCCAGAGTTTTAAGACCACAATCATTGCCCCAGTTTTTGTCACACCAAGCCCTAATATTAGTGAAAGTCGGCCATTTTCCACCCCATCACATAAAGAAGGCATGATCCTTAAGAAACCTGACAAAATCAATCCATTCTCTATTTTCCAATAACAAAGAGACCATCATGGTGTGGGAAAAAATAGGCATTACCTTGCTTGTCTTTGCTTTCTCACTCTAGTTTTTTGGGCGCCAAATTTTTCCTTCCAACTGTCTGAAATCTACTTTTCCATTTGAGAACAACGATTTGAATCTCCCTTCATTCTGCATCGAATGACCAGCCTTTCGACTGTTATTTTCCACACCCCTAGCTCTAAAACCCTGATTAGTCAGAGCCTGCCATGCCTAAGAAGAGTCATTCCTTTTGGTGTTATGTCCATTTCTTCCCCTTCTCCTATTGAAAGGCCAACGTTGTTGAGGCCCTCCATCATACTGCAAACCCTAGTGCCTTTGAAAATTCTACCTGTGTCAATGGTCGGCCATTCAAGCAGTGTTTAAGTGTTTTGTTAACTAGAGTGGGCTATTATTAGATCATTTTGTCCCATCACATAGGATAATGAAACCTATCATGATCTAATCCCTTTATCATTTAGGGTTTCTCTTAGACAACACTCTCCCTAATTGTATTATCGTTCTTGATGTTAATTATGTAAGTTTTTCTAGTTGATCATACAATAGATTATTGTTTAAAACTCTATTGCATGGAAGGTGTTTTTGTCTATTGTTTGATCCTACGTCTCATGTTATTAAACTGATTTTGTGTACATGCAAATATGAATGAGATAGAAATTGAAGGTTTTTCAAATTCAAACACATTAAATTTCAATCAGAATCAAACATAAAGACACAACACCTGAAATTAAAAAGGGAAACACTTTATTTTTATTGAAAAGTGGAAGGAAACTTCTACAATACCAAAGAAATAAGCTGGAAATAAACTGTTGCTATAACAAATTTGTAAAAGGTTGAGCTACAAAACTCCTTCTCTTTGCAATGCACAAGAGAGAAAAAGCAAGAACTAGCCTATAATCAGGAGATTCATCTTCATTGTGAGCAACCCACAGGCTCGAAGATGTTTCCATGTTACACAGGATTGTTGAGCCTCCAAGCTTAGCATCAGGATGCAATCCTACGTGTCAACACTAACAATTTTTACATGATAATGAGTTAGACTTTGGTGATTTTCTTGCTAGTGGAAAAGGGGAGGAGTGTGCATTCCATTAGGGTTTGACAATGAGCTAAATTTCTACATCTCTTGATTTTCAAGCACTTTGAACTTCCAAATATACTCAAGTTTCATCCCTCAAGTGCTAGACACACTCTTATTTTCTCACTTATTGTTAAAAAATTGAAATCATAGAAAATATAAAGGGGAACCTTTTATAGTATTATTTTTAGAATTTCTTGAGAAGGAATCGATATAAATATTTGTAAAAAAAACTTGGCACACAAACTCAAATATATATTCTTATAAGGATACCACAATCTCTTATCACCTTCAAAGTGTCTTGTTAAAATACTTGTGGTACCTAAGTTAGTCTTGTTCATCTCTAAAAGGAAAATATATCAGATAGAGCCCAAAATAAAGATTTTTTATCCCATAAACCACTAGATTTTCAAGCTTGTTGAAATCCCCAAAAGTTGGACCTTCCAACTACTAAATAGATATAACTTGGAGACTAAATAAATCTTAGGATTTGATGGCCATTTGTTAGTAAGACTATCCAAAGGCCATATGACCTACTTGAAAACCCTAGAGGAAAGATAGTTGTTTAGATTGATTTAAGTGAATGTGAAGCATAATGGGATAATAGCATAAAGGATTACAATGAGTAAATATAGTAAATCATTGATTAGTAAAAAAAACAAGTCAAAGGATTACCTATATCCCTCATAAGAAATTACTAACATGATAGCATTGCTTAATCAAATAGGTAATGGGTTTATTAAAAGTAAAAACTTTCCATATTTGGATATTCCTAGTTGTGAATATGATAAGTACAACTCACTGGAAAACATATTAGGACCACCCCATAAGTGACATCTAATCATGAATTTTATGTGACATCATACTTGGTTTATAGCTTGACGCGTGTGAAAGATTTTTGATATTGTATTGAATAAAATACTAGTTACGTGAAGTATAAGTTGAAAAACATATGAACTCAATTAAAACAATAGAAGTGCATATATTCCAATCAAAGTATTTTTTGTTTTTATTGAATCATTCCAATGAAAGTATTTCCACGCTCTCTATCCTTAAAATAAGAATTGTTTGGAACTGAAATTTCGCAAGAAAAATAAAGCATAGAGATTATTTTTATAAATAGAATTACAACATTTAAAGATTCCCATCACCTCTTATCTTGCAATTGTCTACGGGGATTTAAAAGGGCTTTGGAGGTAATTATTATACAAATCAACACATTATGTTAAAATTGTTGACTGGCGTACAATTTTAAAAAAATATAATTCTTGCTTTGGGGTTGGTGTTTTCCATATGATATTGTGATATGTTTGTAGGTAACATACATGTGACTTTGAATTAGTTAGAATATTTTTATACATTTTGATGAAAATAATTTAACGTGATTTAATTTGCATAGTATTATGTTGGTTGATCGGTGTGGGAATTGTTAGGTATAGTGTAAGTTGTAAATTTTTTGGTTTTTTATTTTTATTTTTTAGTTGTTGTTGTGGGATAGTTTAGTTGCATTTAAATTGTTTTTGGATTAGTTGTTATCTAGTCTTTGTCAAAATCTGTTTTTTATTCTTAGTAAAAAACATAACATAGTATTATATATCTTCATCAAACAAAAAATAAATAGTTTATTGATTTTTAAAATTTATAAAATATTTGTGAGAATAATCTTATAATAATAGTTAAATAAAATATATTTCAAATGAACTACTCTCTTTTCTTGTAAATGTAAAATAAGGTCAATAAAAGAAGGTGCTTCAAAGTCAAAAAAATGTCATTTATGCTAGGAATTGAAGTTTATATTATTTTTTAACATTTATTAGTCCATTTTTTAATATTGTGAATATTATATTTTAAATTTTAAATATATAAAAATAAAGGTAGTTCATTTTTTTATGGTTAAGAGGAGCTCTAAATAAATAAATAGATTTTAGATTTCAAATAAATTGAAGAACCAAAAAAATTGAAGGCTCAATATTTATGGTATATGGTATGTTAGTTGGATTATTTAGATGAAGACCTTAAAGGTGTGACTATTTATTGGGAATAGCAATATTTTAACTTAGCATATTTAAAAATAATTAATTTAATATTTCATACATTATAGTCAATTCTAAGTGGAACTTCTCTTTTCAAAACATTATATGTATGGTGATATAAACTAACCATGTAAATTTATTAAAAAAAAAAAAAAAGAGAGAAACGTAGAGCATCCCAAAAACATCATTCGACACGCCCACGGATTTGCGCCGCTGGTTGAAACCGTCAAAACCCCGTTTCCCTAAATTTTGTATTCATTATCAATATTCAATATTCTGTGGGAAGTTGTCATGTTACCTAGTTGACGTAACCAATAATTATTCTAAGGTAGGTGAAATTTTAAGATATTGACAATCATTGACGATAATAAAATATATATCGTTTTCTCATTATGATATTTAGAGAATGGATAGAGTTTAGATCTAGAAAATTATTATTGGTATTATAAATGTTTTTATAATAATTTTAAAAATATTTATTTAAAAATTGGAGAGATAAGAAATTATTCTATGTGGATCATAATTTTCTTTTGAGAATTATGTTTTGGTAATATATTTATTTTATTTTTATTTTTTATTTTTTATTTTTATTTTTTAGAAATGTGATTATTTATTATTTTGATAAAAAAAAAATTGTTTTGCTTTGAAAAGTTTATGTTATTTTTAAATAGTTTCATTTGTAGATATTAATTGTATTTTAAAATTTTCAGAGATATGAAATTATTTTATGTGGATATATAAATCTTAATTTTCATTTAAGAATTATGTTTTGGTAATATATTTATTTTATTTTTGCTTTTAATTTTTAATTTTATTTTTTAGAAATGTGATCATTTATTATTTTGATAAAAAAAAAAATTGTTTTTGCTTTGAAAAGTTTATATGTTACTTTTAAATAGTTTCATTTGTAGAGTAGTGTATTTTAAAGAATTTTAATTTCTTTATATTTAAAAAAATGTCAGTTCAACTAGTTTTTCTCACAATCATTGCATAAATGCTTCTCCTCCTATTGTCATTGTTGATTATACCTCTTGATGTAGCGTTATTGGTATCATAGGTACTATCATATTTATTTATTTATGCCGAAGGCGTATCCACACTATAAAGGGCCAAACTGGTTGTGCATCTATGGCTCTCCAGAGACGATTTTGATCATCCCCATCGTTCATCATTCTTCATTGCCTTTTCTCACCGCCGCCTACTAACTGTAGTGTACATCCACCATAAACTCTAAAGGTAAAGACGCTGCAATTCAAAGCCCATCTTTTCCTCAATCAAATCAGGAAATTGATGAACGGAGGAGTGTCGTGGAATGCAACAACCTCGCTTAGGTGGGAAAAAGATATTTTGTTTTCGTTTATTAGATTTGACTGCCGCAGTTAATGTCTTAGAGGAATAACTGCTCCTTGTCAGCGTTATCCTACACCAAAGATACATGCTCCTTGGCATTGCCATCCTGTAAATATCTCATTGCCAAGAAAGTGACTACTCAGCTACCACCTTCATGCATGACGAGTATTCATCTACTCGACGTAAATTACATTGATTGCAAACTGATATTTGTTTGTTGATATTATACTACTGGTAAGATATTTCTTCAACCACCGCCTCCAATGTGCATAAATAAGCCGACTTATAACAAAGAACTTAACAACAACCTGGAGAATTGGACGTTTGCATCACTAAAAATTCCATACTACTATCTTCCACCTATGGAACGTACTTAGACATTCGCATGAGTAAAGGATCCCTACTACTATTTTACAACCAGGTACTAATGCACTAGTCTGGTTATTCTTCCATTTATGTAGTAGACTTTATTAGTTTTACTAACTGTTCAGATAATATAGTGAGAGGCTACTTATGTCCATCGAGTTTGCTTTATCTTTTCACGTTTGTGGATAGAAATGCTTAGTATTACGTATTTCAAATTTTCTAAAACTAGAGGCAATTTCCCTATATTTCGAATTGTGTCTAGCCTTCATTCCTCAGTTTAGTGGATATCGTTGCTTGTAAATTGGTGAAGTATATACTGGCCTTGTGAAATATTTGGAAAACTTATTGTAAACATTTTCCCATGAACTATAAGGCACACTTCTATCATGTATTCAGTTTAAATCTCCATTTTTTTGAATTGTTTTAGAACCAAAATATACATTAGCCAGGGATATCTAATCGTGGCATAATTATAGTTTTGCATCTGAACCACAAAATTCTTGTCTCCTTATAAAAATTTCTGAATGGTATTTAAAATCCCTATCTGGTATGAGCTCACATCTGGTCTTCAACTTTTTAAATTTTGAATCTTTGTTCAAGTCGTGTTTGTAAGTTCATACCGTGGACCAGTTTCATACAGTTTTCTTGGGGAACTTCAAGTAGAATGATTGATGTTTGATTTTTAGATAATCATGAAATAAAAAATGCTACATTCCTTTTAATTTGTGTGCTTTCTAAGCTCACCTTGTGGCATATTTTTGCAAAAATGAAGTTTGTTTTTGGTGGCAACGTTGTGAAGGTCTTTCACTGTTGATGCATATCAAAGTTTTTTGTTTTGGGTTTTGCGCTTGAATATTTTCCTTAATGATCAAACATAGCTTTCGTAATCCATTTTCAAAATATGTAGGTAGACTTGTAGCATGAAATCTTCCTTTCTAAACTTATATAAGTTGCCGGTTTCAGTTCAGGTTCTGGTACATGGGTTTGGGTAGACATGTTCAGGTATATCATAGCATTTGGGTCCCAGTTGACTTTCAGTAACAAACACAATCGTTCATTGATGGTGCTTGATGATTCTTTGTCAATAAGCTTCTACATAAGTGTGTGTAAAATTCTTTGAGTATCCACATGGATATATAAAACTGTTTGCAAAATATACAAGACTTGATAATGAATTATAGGGTGTTGTCAATTCTTATGTGTTTCAACCGAATTTTCGGCGTACCCAATTGCACACAAAATGGTGCAATCGCTAGTAATGCGAATTAAATAAAATTAATCTATGGAATGTATTGCTCTACTTCTTTTGAACTAATGGAATCTAGAGTTGATTTTTTTGTTTTCTATTATTTTTATATGTTATTTTTATTAAAAATTAAATTAATTCCTTTTATATTAGAAAGATTATGTACTTGTATTATGTTTATTGTAAAATATGTATATAATTTTATAAAAGTGACTTTTAAACTTACCTTGTTCATCATATTGCATGTAGTAGCTCATCCTGTTTTAATCATTTTAGTATTTTGGTTGTGTTTAAGAGAGTCTTAATGTCATAAAATAATGTGATGAACATTAAAATTCAAAAACTAAAATAAATTAGAAAAATTAAGAGAATTGAAATATTCTCTCATTTTTAGAGTAATAACGTTGTTTGTGGTAACAGGTAAATGGAAACAAGAACAATGCGTCACATCCCCCATAGACACTAGACTTTATTTTGTGTTAATCCTTTGTCGCCCCAATGTAATTTGGACGAAGGTGAAACTTTGAACTTATAACTATGTTTGTACCCCTTATTTTGGATTACCCTAAGAACATAAATATTAATATAGTAGACTTAAACACTTTACATGGTCATTTGGAACAATTAAATAATTGATATTTATGAATTTAATGATATTATTTGATTTTGGGCATGGATATATCTATTTGTTTATCAGACTAACCAGGTACTAATGATTTTGTGAGAATGTGGATGAGTCTTGCAGGTGCTCGAGGTGCAACAAAATGTGGACCTGGCAACCTATTCTGGGAAAGAACCTTAAACTTAGTAACCTAGCTTGATTAGAGGGAAGTCGAGTTAGATACTCCACCCTTAAGAGTCCTTCTACCACCAATAGTAAGGCTTGATTTGTATATGTTTCTTTTCTTTGTCAATAGGTTAAATAATCCTTTTATTCCCTTGAAAACATTTTCAAACCTAGCCATTAGTTGTATTAAGGGGAAATAAATAAATAAATAATATAATATAATATCAGACAATTTAAACCCATAACTTGCTATTTGGAAATAAAATAAACCAAATAAAATATAAGATAAGAATTTATAAGAAATTATAAATTAAAAATAAAATGAAACAAGGAAAATAAGAGCCATGGAAAAGAGAAAGTAAATAATAAAGAATAGGCCAAAACATTAGAAATAATAGAAAATGAAATAAAGAGGAGTCATGAAAGTTTGGAAAAGAGGGAAAACGCGACACTCTACACCTGGGGCAGTCGAAAACCTGCATTAATGAGGAGAGGGGCGCACATTTGAGGGCATGGCTGCACCATTAAGGAGGTATGGCGTTCAAGCTTCAGAACCATCTAGAAGGTTAGATGCCTGGGGAAAATGGACTAGAAAATCTCTCTTTAAAAACCTTATGACCTCTCTTTCAAGCAAAAAAGGAGAAGAAAGCAGCAAAGAGAGAGTCGTAAGAGTAGAAGAGAGGAGAAAACATGGGAGAAATAGTGGAGTGAAGGAGATTATTGCACCCATTTCAACAAGGACATCCTCTCAGGATTTGCTTCATTTTACGCTGCTCATTTTGTCTATGTCTAGAAAGATATTGTTGTAGAAAATTTTACTTCATCTTTCATCATTTAAACTCCATTTAAGTTTTGGGCTAACAAAAATATAAACTATGTGTATATATATGGGATTGGGGTTGTACAGATGAAAATAAGAACATTAAAAACAAAAAAAGAAAGCCAAATATTTAGCCAAACTATTGCATAAGAAATCTCTTACCTAAAGTATATAAATAAGGCTCTGTGAAGGCATGAATGCTTAAAACCCACTTGTTTCTTTGGGTAGAAATTATGTAGCCTTGAGCATATAGTTTCCAACAGTATCATTCAATTTAAAAGAGGATCATCATATTATGCTTGTTTTATTTCACCATTTGGAATTATTCATATTGGGGATTCTGGTTAACTAAAAAAATCCCATTGTTTCCCCATCACTCCATTGACAACAACAAATAAATATTTTCATTGACTACCTTTGTCACCAAACAACAATAAATCTGTTAAAGTAATTAACAACAAGAAAATGCCTTCATTTTAGACCCCAGATGTATGAATCAACCTATTGTTCAATTTGATAGGCTAAGCTTGAACCATAAGACTGCTAAAACAAGAGAAAGAGATAGAGAAACTTCAAATCAAACTTGATCCTTAGTAAGAAAAAAAGAAAAAGAAAGGAAAGAAAAGAAAATGATAAATATAAATATGCCACTAATAGAAAGGGTGGTATGATGGAATTTAACATTTAGTGGAAACACTGCTGCCCCAAAGACGATTGTTAGAAAATATGAAGAAATTAGAAATTACGAACTTAGTTGGGAAATCATACTTATAATTAATAATTGCAACCATAGATGCCCATAAATGATAAGTCTCTCTCCAAGAAGGGTCTAAGGGTAGCAAATACTAGCCTACATGCATCTACATTATTCAGTCACCTAAAACCATTCCATCAGCATGCCATAGGAATGAAAGGAGAACTAACAAAACACCCTTAGGACCAAGCCAAAGAAGACCCAAGTGTGAACCTTTGGGATTTTGGAGTAGTGGCAAGTAGTCATTGGACTGTGCCAATGACCGATGTCTGGGCTACTGCTAGGGATTAGCTAGCTCTCACCTGGTTCACAGAGGTGAAGGTTGTTATGGGCTACCCTGGATATAAATGATACGGAAATGATTACACGAGTAGGGACCCATCTGTGCGGGTAACGGTAATCTGAGGTAACCGTTGTATCGAGGGGGTTCATTGGTAGTCCCTAAGTGCACGGAAGTGACTGATGCTAGTGCTACCTGGGATTGTGAAGAAGTTAGCCGACATTATCACCAAGGTCACAAGGTGGTAATTGTCAGAGGTTAATTCTTCTTGGGTGGAAAAACTCATCGCCAGTGGCCTATAGGCAATGGAGGTTGGAATCCACCAGCTTTGGTAGGTTCACTACTCAAGAATTCTCTAAGACCCTTGGGGTGGAGGATGGACCCACAATGTAGTATGGGGTGCACCAAATCCTCCACCCAGTTGACCAATGACCTTGACCCATACTGCCATCCCAGTTAGTGCAGAAGACCAAGGAACAAATGGGACCCGTGGTGTAGTGTACAATGCACCGTCATTCCTTTCTATGGGATGGTGGCAAGTCTCCCTTTTATTTTCCTCCTTACCTTTCCCACACCTTTGATGATCCAATTGTCATGAGGTTGAACCCATGGATTAGTTTAAGATACACTGAAACCTCTTCATAGTTGAACTTTGACCTTGATAGTCACCCTTCATGCCTCGACCAAGACAATTTCCCCGGAATAGCTTGTTGGGTCCACTTGGTTGGGGTGGACTAGGTTGTGGTTCACATGGTTGGGTGTGTTGCACCCCACAAGGAAGCCAAAGCCAAGGAAATTATGCATTTCAGCATTTGTATATGCCAAGTAATATAAATCAAGTTTCTTCCTTTGATAATTGGTTTCCAGACATGTTAAATGTGTAATCTTATTTTGAATTGTTGCTAATGAGGTTTATATGTGAAATTGTATGGTATCAAAAAAAAAAAATTGCTCTCATGGCTAGGTTTTTACACAATGGTGAAAACAAATGCCCAAAAAATTGAAAATATGATAAAGGCATTCATGGAGCCCTAGCACACCAAAATGGAAAAAAAAAAGGAAAAATCCAAAAATGTTTTTTGCTATTGAAAATTGAAAATTGAAAAAAAGTGCTCTCATAAACCAAAATATCATTTTGACCATACAAGCTAAGTGAAAAAAGCATATGTAAAGCTCGCTTTTCCACTTGAATGAAAAAAATTTAAAGTAAATTTCAAAAAAGAAGCAAAACAAATGATCATTTGATCCCCTCTTGTAAGCACTTATCCTTCACATTTCAAGCACAAGAAGCAACACTTGAGTCCCTCTTCCAAAGAGTTTTCTTCCTCTTTGATATAGAGCTTGCAAGGGAATGATTTTTGCATGATAATGAGTTAGATTTCGGTGGTTTTCTTGCTAGTGGAAAATGGGAGGAGTGTGCATGTCATTAGGGTTTGACAATGAGCCAAATTTCAGCATTTCTTTATTTTCAAGCACTCCCAACTTCTATATCTACTTTTTTCATCCCTCAAGTGCTAGAAACGTTTTTTTTCTCACTTATTGTTAAAAAAAAATCAAATCATAGCATATATAAAGGGGAACGTTTGTTATTTTTATTTTTAGAATTACTTGAGCAGGAATTGATATAAATATATGTCAAAAAAACCCTAACACCCAAACTTACAAATATGAAACTCTTCTAAGGATACCCTTATCCCATATCAGCTTCAAAGTGCCTTGTTAAAATGTGTGTGGTATTTAAGTTGGTCTTATTCATATTTAAAGGGAAAATATATTAGATAGAGCCCAAAAGGAATATGTATTATCCCATAAATTTCATTCATATGGAATCCTTGAGACTACTAATTTTTTAAGCTCATTGTGATCTCCAAAGTTGGTTCTTTCAACTACTAAATAAATATAACTTGGAGACTAAATAAATTTTAGGGTTTGATGGCCATTTTCTAGCAAGATAATGTCCAAAGAACATATGACTTATTTGGGATCCGTAGAGAAGAGACCATTGTTTAGATTGATTTAAATAAATGTGAAGCATAATGGGATAACAACATAAAGGCTTACCATGAGTAAATATAGTAAATCATTGTTTAGTAGAAAATAAACAAGTTAAAGATTACCTAGATCCCTCATAAGAGATGAGTGTCATGATAGCATTGTTTAATCAAATAAAGGGTTTGTTAAAAGTTAAAAAATCAATGTTTGGATATTCTTGATTATGAATATGATAAGTACAACTAATTATAAAATATATTAAGACCACCTCATAAGTGAATGCTTACATTATTAAGTGTGTGCAATGATTCATACTCATGAATTTTATGTGACATCATACTTGGTTTATAGCTTGACATATGTGAAGGCTTTTTAGCATTTACATAAGGAAGGTAGGTTTGGTCCCACTAACCTTATAAACAACTACTTACCATAACTATAGTATAAGAACTTTATTTTTCACTATAAGAGGGTTAATGATGTGTATTTATTAAAAAAATCAATCATGACTAATGAAAGGCCATATGACAATTCATATTTTAATGCCCCAAGCTTTGGCTCAAAACATTATTAGATAAAAATTTAATTAAAAAATTCACATTCTAAGTGTGATATCTACAACGGTGTTGCACACCCATGTGCACAAGGTGTCATGATAAATCACAACACATAGGATACCCATCACCAATGCACCAAGAACAATAATTGTCGCACAAGAAAAAGACTTCACTCATTGTGTAATAAGGTGACCATGATGACTATGATTTAGGAATCACCTTACTCCAATAATCACTCAAGCTCACAAGTGGATAGGAGATGATGAAGATGATACAAAGATACATCCCACAACCTCCAACACTAATAATATGCACCCATAAGGTCATAGATGTGACAATGAAGACTTTGGTACACACACACCAAAGGTTGAGTATGAGGAGATCAATATCTCACAAAGTACCCAAACCTGACCACATGAACTAAAATGTTAGAAACATAAAGTAGATCCCTATAAATAGTTCCACCCTTTAGGAAATTATCCTAAAAATTGTAGGAAATTCTCATTATCCAAGGGTCCAAACTACAATGCATTCACTAACACACTTTGAGGACTTTAGTATACTTTCAAGACACTAGTACACCTACATTGTAGTCCTTTGATTTTCCTCCTATCCTACACTCTTGTCTCAATTAATAATTAATAAAAATATCTTCCTAGACCAAAAAAGACTTTTCTAAGTGTTTTCCAACATTGAGTTCAATTCTTTGATGAGTGTGAACATACAGATAATCAAACAAGTTTTACAAGTTTAACCATATAATTTCCTACGGACTCAATTTCTCAAAATTCATAATAGACAACACATCTACTAGGATTTGTATAATCATGTAGATGTAAGGATCATCTACAAAGAGGGATAGAGAGATATGGGAACCTAGTGGCACTTCCAACTCACTCTAGACTAGCTATCTTGACATTAGGTAGACTCCCAACACCAAAAGTGTCAAAACTCACAAGAAACAAAAATCGCCACTTAAATTCAATGATAAGACAAGTAAAGCATTCACAAAGACTTTATTAAATATCTAAACCCACATATATATTCAGATAGGAACAATAAGCAAGCTTTGCATACAACCATCACATGGGATACTATTTTTTACCATCCATTATATTTGTAGACACCTAAAATTGACCATTTACATTTGGTCAATTCATCCCTAGTTTGTCCAATTTATTATCCTCTATATTAATTAAATAATATTCCTATTATTTAACTAATATTTACTATCCTAACATTCATTCAATTTAATCTTGTATATCATCCCTAAATCCTACGATAAATAATTAAATTTAATTATTTATCTATGGTCATCCTACCTTAACCCTTCTCTCCCATAAATTAAATAAATAATTTATATTTATCTAATTTTCCCTCTCACATGTCTCATTCTTCATTATTTTTTATTATCCTCCCTAATCTAACCTAGTCTACCCCCTAATCGTTTGTACACACTTAATCCTTGATTAAGCGAGATCAACCCTCTCCATCAAATTATGCACATGGGCCCTTTTACATGTGACATGGCCTTGGTACCATGTAACATGGGTCTTGTCCCCTCAAGGTACACCAAATGAATTTTTAATTCCTTTTATTATTCTCACCCCATCCCTTTGAAGTGTGAGGACAAACCTTGCCTTTATGGAAATATCTCCTCCCATACTCTAAAGTACCATCTCCCTCTCAAATCACTTCATGGTGCCACTTGGAACCATCCCATGAGGTGAGAAGACCAAATCATCATCCACCCTTGATCTTCATCAATCAATCTGAACACTTCATCCATTTTCACCTCTATCATATATATCAAACCCTTAGTCATTTTATGATCTCTCGCATATTTTATTATTGAGAATTCATTATGTTGCCAAAATTGTTAGTGAGCACACATAATATCAAACATCTAGGGAAAATATACTCCACAAGAGGCTCAACATAGTTCATTTTCATCTAATTTTATGTTGGTTTAAGATTTTTATGCCTAATTTGAGTGTTTTGTTTGATCATTGTGTTGTTTGATTTTATTGTAATTTCATTCAATTTGACATGATTTTCATGCACACAATATCATTTCAATCAAATAAATTATACATAGCATACATTACATATACACTAGGTTACATGTTCATTCTACAAGAATATGAAACTAGGTTTTCTAATCATGTTTCCATTACATAGCTAAATGTGAGAAAAAATAATACAAAATACCATGCACATTCAACACCAATGTTGAGACATGTTGAAATTAACATATATCTCTCACAATTCATGTGAGTGGATTACATGCCAACTCAACAAGTTGAAAATAATAATTATATTTTTAAATGTGTACTCCAATATCATGAATTATATATTTTCTTTAAACTACAACACAAAAAGATGAAAAATATTTTTTGCACACACTCCTAAGCTTCTCCAAAGGATCTGTGAGTCCCCCACAATAGTTCAACACCAAATTGTCATGTGTAACCCTTAGGCCTGCCCCCTATATACTTGGATGCAACCAACTAGGTAGTCATCCAACATACACACCAACCACCATTGGTATAACACATGACAAAATCAAACAATTACATGATATAAAAACTGTCATATAAAAGTGAAAACACATACAAGATTGGAATGAACATCTTAATAAGAGAATATAATATGGGATCAATGCACACATTAGATTTATAATCCAACATACAAAGGAGGAGAGGGTTAACATAGGATTTAGTGATGAAGTGCCACCATGGGTATCAAGAATTGTTGAAAACACCAAAATGCTGAGAGGGGGGGTGAATCAACATATAATAAAACTTAAAAAATTCCATTTGCAAATTAAACCTCAAATCACATTAACTAAAAGAAGAGCAGCAATGAAAACATGCACCACACAAGGACACCAAGATTTTTACGTAGAAACCCCAACGAGGGAAAAACCATAGTGAGAGTTAACTCACAATATATGAAACTTGTTGCTTACAAAGATTGTAATGTTGTTTAAGGCTCACTACCTAAAGACTTGCAAGTTAAGGTGCACAAGCTTAGGGCAAGATACAAGGACCTGTTGAAGAGGCTCACTTCCTGATAGTAGGATACATAAAAATTACAATGAGAACATGAACATGAACTTCTATAAAAGAAGCATCTAAAATATGTTGGTGTTGTCGTCCCTTTTTCACACAATTACTCCATTATACCGACTTCACACACTTCATATTCAACATACTACACTCACTATCATCAATCAATTAACAACTATTTTTTTTCTTGTATAAATACCCTATGTGACAACTCAAAACCCCAATTAGGTCAGCTGCAAGATGATCTTTAGATGAAACATATGATACTACATAAGCTGGCTCAAAACATATACATTATGAAGAGAAAGTGAGTTTTGGATCAACACTCAACATAATAGGGCCTAAATACATCACAACACATTCTCTAAAGTAAAATTAATTAATCAGGATTAATTGTAGATGAAGGAAACAAGAATGTTGACCCAAAAAGTAGCAACACCACCAAAAAAACTAAATTTTCACCTTTACACCACCAAGGAGAAACCAAAAACATCATGCGGACCAAGATGTGAATAATTTATTCTATGCACAATATCTCTTCAACCTTCTCATGAAGCATCTAATCATTATTAGCAGGAACAAGAAGAGAAACATATTGAACTAATGAAAACAAAGCATCTTGAACAAACTGTAACACTTCAAAACTTAGGATATTGCATTGATGTACACCAAAAATATGAGACTTGCAAGGATGAACCCATATACTTTTTTATCGTATTCCTAAGTCTACACAACCACATCTATCACTCTGGAGGAATGAAAATCTTTCCAATAAGCCTTCATCAACACTTTACTCTGCTAGAGCTCATACTGAAACTCTATCACTTTAATTTTCACTGTATAAGGTGTGATGACGAGAATTATGGAATATAACACTTTCACATCTCGACCATCTTATCTTCTAAATCACAAGGAAAAAGCTTTCTCTATGGAAGGATGCAGACCAAAATACCATGAATCTATCTTAGAGTATACACTATGAATGCCTTAGCAAAACTTTAGTAACTTATCTCCATGTGCAGTACACCAAATAGGAATGATGTAAATGAAAAAATATTGTGAACACATAATAACATGTTTACCTATCTTTGCATTATACTTAGACACCAGGCTGATCACCATTCTTTCATATACTACATTACTAACTTGTACCAATAGATATATTTGCACATCAACAATCTCTGCAGTATTATACAAACTTCAACACACACTTTTTGCATCAATGAAAACACATCTTGATTTGGCATCAATGACAACACATATGCCAACAATCTTTGCCGTTTTCATTGATGAAAACACTCATTTATCTACAAGTCTTCTCTCCCCATTTAACATCAAGGGAAAAGGGCATAAATTCTTCTACTTATATGAACTCCCCCTTACTATATGATTTCTTACAAACATATACTCCCCCTGAGATGGAGATGCTCCAAAAACTGATGCTATGTATAAAATATTTTCAACCAAAACCCAAAAAGATACTGCAATCCTCTGTAAAACTATACAAAGACAAAATTGTCTTATCTACACCTTTGCAACTTCCTTAGAAGGTAGAATATTCTTGTAAGTTACCTTAAGATGCTTCAGAGTTGCAACCCAATTTTCTTTAAATGAGGTGAGAATATGATTTTGACATTCAAATTGCATGCATAACTCCTCAACCTCATCCACACTACTTGGAGCCTTCATTTTCTGATCAATCTTTTTTGCTTTAGCAAGCAACCTAGATAATAAAGAAAGTCTCAAGTTGAGTACTTCCCTTATCTAACCAAACTATTTATTTATCTTCTCTCTTTGGTCCTAAAGCAATATCAACTGCAAATGATTTTTTTCTATTTGAGCTCTTATTGATCCATCCTTATCCTTTGACAAACCATATATCTCTACCAATTGACTAATATGTGACTCAATAGAGTCAATATGATCTTTGATGTTCTTGGTGGAAGTTGGTCATTTTTAACAAAAGTGATATAAGGCAATAACTTCATCTACACATTACTCAAACATCTGCATGTTCTCTTGCAATTTGTTGTGTGGATTGGCACACTGGTAGATGCATCAACCATCAACACATTGGTAGATTCATCAGATCATAGGACGAGAGAGAAGTGCACCTTTTTAACTAATTGATTCTGAATCAGTTCTCCTCGAGACAAAGGTAGGAGCATCAGTTTGGGTGGGCGATATGGTTTTCCTAATTGCCTAAGTCGATTAACTCGAACTAGTAAATGTGTCAGTCGTGGTTCGAGAGAAATAAGAATCGATAACACATAGGCATGGGCCATGGGTAACAACACACATCACTAGTTACAACCCCAGGTTCACTTCACATGGTTCCAAATTTTGAAACACCAACATCATATCATATATAGATGCAAATCAATTTCACCACTTAGCAAATTATCTAGTTCCAATCATTGGAGATCCAAGGCCAAGAGTGGAGCATATCTATATCTAGTCCTAGTCGATGTCAACTAATCCAACACCAGTCACATAGCTACGGACCCTGAGTGGGACACCAATCACCTTCTTCCATGTCACATCTCCCTACCTCCTTTCATGTTACACCTACTTAAGAAAAGAACTATAATTCCCAAGGCCTATCCCTATATCCTCCCACCCCCCGGTGGGGTCTTTCTCGACGAATGATCTACCCCTTTAGCCTTTAGTCACTTCCTCTGGTGAAGATAGATTTTCCATTCTCTCCTCCAGCTTTTCCATCTATCCAACATCAACTCCCCCTGATGTTGGCTCCAGGGTCTCTTCTTCTAGGTTGGCCTCTACTGGATTGCTTGACCTGATGGAGCAACAACTTATATAGTAGTAGTAGTAGTAGTTTCTGATTCTAGTTGTTATAATTCTAGTTGTTAGATTTGGCTAAATTCTACCTAAAACTAGGCCCTCCCACCCATGTTACATATAGAATCTGATGCACCACCTCGGGCTTTGGGAAGTGACCCCTCCACTATCTCATCCCACTTGAAACTATATTTGGGTGGGGGGGAATCATAGTTCCCCAGGGGGCATTAGGATTAGAGAAAGATTTTATACGTAGCATGCCTCCCACCTAAGTGGATTGATCGATGGAAATGAGAGGAGGGAGAAATCCTGATAGATTGATTTGCAATCATAATGATCAGGGTGGGAATAATAAGTTTCCAAGGGTCACGTAACTAGAGTCCCTCTTGTTTTCTCTCGAGTAACTAGTCATTTATCTTCCTTAAGGCCTCTTGTTCTATCTTTTGCTCCATGTGAGAGGAATGATCTTTGAAAGAGTCCATTAAAAAAATTAGCCTTTTTTCTAGAGGAAAGGAAGAATCAATGTTTACCTCAGGTAAACCCTCCTAAATAATCTTTAATGCATCATTAATTAATCTAATTTTCTTCATATGTTCTTGCACAATCTCCTTGCAAAAGCATGCAGAATTCACCAAGCTGTAAATTATGAAGAGGAGAAATGTTTGAAAAGTCAACTTGTCCCTCATGAGTAGGAAATTGAAAATTTTGGGGTGTCACCATATGTTGAAATTGCATCTGCAACCCTAAAAGGTCCTTGAAAGAATCTAAAGATGAATCCTGACGTCTATCCATAGAAGCATCTTTTTTCTCAACTATCTTCTTCTTTGCATTATGAAAATTCTCAGGATCATCCTCTTTCTTTTTCTCATCATTTCTTGAATTCTCTGGAGGAGGAATATTATGTTCTTTACCAGAATTAGTGTTCCCTAGAGTAGGGACACTCACTTCACCTTGATCTCATGTGCCTTTTGAGCCAATATTCTCTAGAGGAGCGGTCTCCCTATTCTGCTTATCATTTATATGATCACCACTTGCCACATTACCCTCAAAATATGATAGATCTGTGTCTTGGGTAGACACATAAGGTATATCCTATAGGATAGTATCATCCAAAAGAACTTGATCCTCAGAAGTCGCCTCAACCTTCTTCATTTCTTCAAGAATCTTAGTTGTATTTTCTTCTATTTCTTTTTCTTTTTTCTATCTCTATATCGAAGACTTCATGTTTATCATGCATGCTAGAGACATCTCCTTCTTGCTAACCAGATATTTTTTTCTCACTTGTATTTTCTAGAGGCACCTGTTAATCAACATCAACTTCACTTGTAGTTCATTAATGATTTTCTTTTTAGCATCTTTTGTCATGTCTCAAATTTTGCTTACATTTTATAGTGTAGGAAAAATAATCTCTTTTTCACACTTAATTTGGGAATAATTAATAATAAAATGAGCTTAATCATGCCTTAATTTAGTGTTGTAATATGTTTTTCATGTTCACATTAAGTTTAGGGCCCTTTTAAACTAAATGGACTTAATTGCGCCTTGTTTTTTATGGTGTAAGGTGTTTCTTTACACTTTCACATTAATCTAGGGCTTTATTATTTAATTGAGGTTAATTTTCCTTAATTGGTCCCTTAAATTCAAACCCAAGCCTAATTAATTGCAAATTACGAGGGATAAATCCCGACATTCATAAATTCCATTTCACAACACTTATTTTTGGACGATGTGTGTCCTAGGTAAGTGGCCTATGACCCATTCGCCATAGGGTGAATGGGTCCTCACTTATTCCTATGACCCTGATTTTACATAATGTTTACCATTGCCTGATGTGTGTCCTAGGTAAGTGACCTAGGACCCATTAGCCCTATTGCGAATGATTCCTCACTTAGACCTAGTTCCCCACTTTGGAATATGTTTTTGGTGGTATTTTAATGATTTCAAATCTATAATTCAATGTTAGCTTGTGATATTTGAATTTCAAGAATTGATCTTAAGATAGGTATAAATACAAGGTTATTTCACTATGTTCATCCTAGAATTTCAAGCTAAGATCCTAGAAGATTTCATGCAAGCTAAATTTATTCAAGAGAGCATTATTAGATAAATTTCAAGGCATTCAAGGGAATATTTGAAGAAGATTATTGCAACAATCAAGATTCATTCATCATGTCAAATATTTATTGCATCATGCATGTTGTTTGGGCTGATATGGTGATGTAGTTTTCAAGATCAATCAAGCCTATCAAAGGCATTGTTTTACATCAAGTTTCATCATCAAGATCTATATCCACTAAGGACACTT